>JBCEWB010211950.1:0-24329 GCA_039654565.1 Peronia peronii
TTTCTACCCACAAAATTTCTCAGCAAAAATTGGCAGCTTCTAAAAGCCGAGATAATCCTACCTTCTTTGGATTGAAAAGCTTAAGAAAAACAACTCTCTTTCACAGTATCTCAGTATAAAATTCATCACTGAAAGGTGTCACCTGTGATATCACAGGAATGACACTTTTTGATAATAAAAATATTGAATTCAGTACAGTTGCTTTCAAATTGAAATAACAGATTGTGAAAAAAAAAAAAAAAGGCTTGGGTCTGTTGGAAACTTGAAATATGAATTTTCCTTCACAAAAGCATGAAGTCAAAAGTAATATATGGAGATCATATTCAAAATTCACCAATGTAACGTATATGTACTTATGTAAAACACAAATTTTAATGTTTAATTTCACTATATTTTCAGGTATTTACCCCTGCACGTAAATCACTCAAACCTATAGAGGTATGTGGAATAGATTTTATTTTTGTCTTGGGCATAAGAGTGAGAATATTGAATTATCCACACAAGAAAAAATAGAGTCATAACTTTCCCCTAGAAAGTCTGCCTTTTTGATACTAGTGGTTATAAATAAAAATTAACAGCTAACTGTGTATCTCAAGTAAAATTAGCCATGAATCATTGCATCTTCGGAACCTGTCCTCCTTCTTGTTTCACACTGAGGCTTTATTCCTGTACAGTCACTGTGTTTTATCTAATGAGATAAGACAAACTTGATTTGTCCTGAAAAGGAAATTCTATTCACAGTTGATGAGATACAAGATATGTAAATATATGTAAGACCCATTCACATTAGAGGCAGACAAAAAATATCATTCGCAGCATTAGAACAAAGCAGACTAAAGGAACTTTGTCTCAGCTTGATAACCTTACCGCTGATGGCAGAAATAAATTTCTGTAACGCTCACAGTTAATTCTTGTGTGCAACAAATGCCCAGTTCTTTTGGAATATTTCAATTAAACCTAAACTGGGTGCATAGAGTTCTTCCAAAATCTGTTAAGCTTTGATATACAGGCTTGTTGGTAAAGGGTGTTGATGCTACAATTTCCTTTAACAAGGTTGTTCACACAATCAGTGGACAATGAAAAATTGGTAGAGACAGAACACAAACTTCATTGAAATGCAGTATATTTAGGGGATGAAATTGAGAGAGAATCTTCATTTTTTTTTTTTTCAAACTTATCTATTGATCATTGATCCCGCTCTCGCATTTTAATTTAATGTAATTTGTATCTACCCAGAAGTGAATTTTGTTTCGTCAGAATGCATTATACTTTATTATGTAATGCAGATTCATGATTTGCTGTGTATCTGAAATATGTTTCATTCTGTATCTCTTCACACAAGAGAGCTAATGAAAGGCAACATTTAAGATATCACTGCTGTTATTCTGTCCCAGGAACAAAATGAAAGCTCTCCCCATACACCTGGAGGGGCAGGTAGTCCTAACAAAGGTGGCTTTCAGTCCGCCAAGGGCAGAGTGGCAGAACTTGCCAGTGATGTGTTGTCCAGCATTTCACCTCTCACACGATCTTGTAAGTGGAGACTGAATGTGCCAGTTGTAATTTATTGAATATAATTCTTTGCGGCCATAGGATTTTTCGTATTTTTTGCCAAATCATCTAGACAATGACTAGTAATAAAAAAACACACATACAAAACTGCAGAAGCATTCACAGAAAAATAGGAGACATGGCAATGTAAGATTTTGGAGTCACATTTTTCTGCATGAAAAGAAATCCGTCAATGAATAATATGTCTATTTATTGATCAGGTAACCTGTAATATCAACTCTATGATGATACTACAATTATGATATATGTTCAGATTGTATGTTGTCAGCTTCAGTGCATTTTTGACAACGTGAAAACGCTGAGTTGTTTTCAGGCCAACTGTAGAGTAATTTTACGGACATCTTGTATAAGCATACAGTGATGTTATGGTGGCTTTTTTTGGTACAGAAAGTAAGAAAAGTCAAGTATGTTAATTTCTGTATGTCATAATTTAGTTCTTTTTTTTTTCTATTATTTCCTCTGCACAGCGAAGAGACGTCAAGAAAAAAAGAAGACAACCATTATCCAGCCTCCCTTTGACCTGCCATCGTATGTTGTAAGTTGATTGGAAGTTGTATCAGTGTTTGAAACTTGTTTTCTGTGCATGCCACCAGAAATGTGTTGGTGTATGAATAGAGACTGGGCTTATGGTATTGTCCTATACGTGATACTGCAATATGAACAGTAAATGTGTTATTCTTTGATTTCCATGGCAATGAAACAAAAAAGTTCAAGCAAAGGGTTATATAGGTTTGGTTTGACATCAGTTCATAATGCAGATTATCAGGGAAATGAAAAGCTGGCAGATCAGCACAAGGGAACAACTTTTTACTCAACCGAATTGATAGAAACGTGATCCCATTTCCAATTCAGTCTTCATTGGTTACAAACACTGCGATATGGACATGATCAAATAATTGCTCTGAAAAAGACCCAAATAGATTACAAATTTCTATGCTCGTAAGATTTCCATTGAGATTCTTCAGCTCTGCTCACTTGAGGATGTGAGGACAACGTTAAGGCTAAGTCGCATTTTTAAAAAAAATGAGTTCTGCACAGCAACACAAAGGAGACTGAAGATGCCATCTATTAATAGCACTAATGACTGGCTAGGCCCCTTCACAGCACAGAAATTTGTACTTGAGCGAAGCATATCCCAGTACAACAACATGGCCAAGTCCATAAGTTTTTGCCCATTTTCTTGAAATCAGTTCTGTGTGACTTATCCTTGATATTGTTTTAATATGTGATTTTTTGTTTGTCTATTTTATGAGTTAATTGCCAGTTGATATTCTCTCTCTTGAAATTAGTGAGATAAACACGGATGTCAAACTTTCGACTTTGGTCGGAAAAAGGCTTTTTGCCTCCCACTAGTTTTCTTGATGGCCAGAGAAGTTTTACTTCCTACTGTAAAAACGCTGGTGCGTAAGTTTGTCTACTTCTTTTTGTCAGCAGATTTAAATCCCTACTCATTGCATGTTTAACGATTATATTCCACAGGCTGCTGATGAAGCCCAAAATGAAAATGCCCACCCCTATGGAACCAGGCGCTCCTCAAGACTGAGAACCAAATCCAAACATTCACATGTTTAGTACATATCCAGCATAGTTCTAGCTGCCATCTACAGTTGTGTCTACTGTCTCCTGTTATTGGCAATATTGGCAAAGACATCGTGCCAAGCGGCCAACCTTATCAGTTCTTATAAAATAATCCCGGATTTAAACCACCCCCTCCTATGTTCCTGATAGAATGCTGATGTGTCTAAAAGGGGAGACTGAATGCTCATACTTGGACACTAAACTGAGGGTAACAGTCGCTAACCGTGTATTACTACTTTCAAGAAAAGCAGAAAAATTCCATTTGCGCCTGTCTTGCTTTTGACAGTGAGATACACGGTGTGTGCTGGTGCTGCAAAGTTTCCCACCTGTAAACTTACACCACATAAAGGTATTATGAAAGAGATGTAAGGGATCTTTTAATATAAAAATACAATTTGAGTTAATTTTGGACTGCCATGATTTGCAACTGTTACTGTCAAAATACTTGTTGAAACTGAGCTTGTTCCATCAATATCAAGCACTATTCTCTTCCCTCTTTCCATTTTTTTTTTTTTTTTTTAAATGCATCTCTTGACTTCCCGTCAGGTGTTTAAAGGATACCATTGTTACAGTTAGGGTCTTGGTAAGCCGTGCAATCTCCTGAATATCTTATTGTAGTGGTGATTATGGCATAAATTGCAGTTGGAATCATAAATTGTCCTCGGGAAAGACAATTTACACACATTTCCTGACTCAACCCAGGTTAAAATGGATACCTGACTATAGACAGTGATTGATAGTGTTAGACTGATAAGGATCTGAGTGCCTAACAGGCAGCCGCCTTGTATGCTTCCCAGAAGGCTGAGAATGTTTATGAGTGTTTTCTGTGTCTGGCAGTGTAATAATAGATTGTAAAGCCCTTAGAGCCTGTGCTGTACGGGGATAAGCGCTATATAAATGCTCTTTTCTATTATTTTAAATTGTATGTTAACAAAATGGTTGTGATTTGGTCAATACAAAAAATGCACTGTTTCCATTTTTGTTTGAAAAAAAAGTGAAGTGTCACACATAAAGTTTGGTTTAACTCTTAGACAGTTGTTGAGGTTGGTGGCTTGGTATTTTTTTAGCAAAATCTTATAATGTCATCATCATTATGATATAGAACTCAGCTCAAGGTGCTTTTGTTAGCATGATATGTGAAAGAGCGAATTCACATAGCTCTTGAAATATATTTATAAATAGTTAGGTCATACATGACATGTTGGTGTTTCTTTGTATATAGTCCATGTACAGAACTGCTCAACAAAAGTGTACATTGTGTATTTGTTGTGCAGTATGGGATGGGAAATTGTTTTGAGTAGGCTTATTACTTCCCTTTGCAAGACAGAAGATGTTGAGCATGAAAGAGATAAAAAAAATCACTTTATTTCTTGTCATGCAAAATATAGATCATCAAAAAATTTGACAAAATTACAACAAAGTAGATAACATTTTTCATGTACCAGGAATTTTATAAAATGTTTCATGATTTATGATTATGTTTCAAGCAAAGGGTGTAAAAGTGATTATTTTCTTCTTTACACTGTTTGTTCAACACCTCTTGTGTCTAATAAAGGGAAGTAATAGGGCTGGTCACAACGATCTCCCACTAACGCTACTTGGTATGAATATGTACACATGCAATTTTGTGTTTTGAATTCTATGATTTCTTTCCTGTTTTGTAGTGATTAGGACATGAAAACCAAAGACAACAACAATTTAAAACTTTATTTGCATTATGTCAGACTGGTATCAGAGAATTTTTCTCTAAATTTGCCAGAAAAATTGTTCTAATAGAAATTTTTATTGCCACTGCTTGCATTTTTTTTTGTTTTATTTGCCCCACGTGTCGTCGCCCCAGAATTAAATTGTCTTGTGGCCAGGGCAAATGAGTCGGAAGTCGTGCCGGGCAATAAAGATCCACAGCCATTTTCGGTCGTTTATAACTACTTACTGACTAAGATACTGAATTTTTTTTTGTTTTCACGAAACGACACTTTAACCTTTTTTTAACCTGGAAAAGAAAAAAATTGGTATTATAGTCGGAAAATAGTAAAAAAAACGTTTAAAAAAAAACAACTGTAACTCAAAATCACCGGGCACGACTTCTGCCTCATTTGCCCTGGGCGCAAGACACTTGTCCTAACTACAACATAAAACTGTTGTAGTTAGGACATTTTAATTCTGGGGCAACGATATGTCTCGACAGATTTTGTACACATTGAACAGGGATCAAAGGGAAAGAAATTAGATAAACAATGTCAGCTTTTTTATGTTTTCATTTTTAAAAATTGTTTCTAATATGTACTAAATTTTGAGTTTTTTTAATAAATACTTTTAAGATAAAGAATAAAAATGGGAGTTTGTTTTATTGAGAATTAGTGAGATTGTGATGTGTTCAATTCCTGTGGATTTATGAAATGTTCAGCCCCCATGAATCTATGGAAGTCAGATGACGTGCAGTTGGTGTTGTCGACATTGGTAGATAGATGTACATGTAAGCCTATATGTCAACGCACTGACTATTGCAATCACTAATCAGGTGATCAAAATAGACTCAGTAATCTTTTGTGACCAGGTTCTCATTTTCAACTAATCAAATTGCATCGTTTGATTTGATTTGGAACATGGGACAATGGACTAAGCCCGAAAACATACTGGTCTGACAATCTGGCAGAAATCAGCGACAAAGTCACGGATCAGAGTGGTGCAAGAAGGAAAATAATTATAGACAAAATGGACGGTGTAATTATAGTCATCTCCGACTGTCACCTGCTGGCAGAGGTCAGTCAGATTGAAGTGCAGCATGTTCCATTTCTTTTGACTTGCTGGACAAACTTCGTTCACTTCCCTGGACATGCCTAAAAATAGCTCAGGCGGAGCGTAAAATCGCAAAAATTAAAACCCTTTTTTTTTTCATCAAATCTCATTTTTGATAACAGATTTGAAATCAGCGATCAAAAATTAGGTATGGGTGGTGCGAAAGTTTTGCAATTTATTGCCTATAAAGTGATTCTTTAATTTTTTTTTTTAAAATGTAGGCCTAGTGACCAGCAATGTCTTTCTCTCTCCCTCTCTCTCACACACACAATTCATTTTTGATCATCATTGTGCAGCTGAGACATTACATGATGATATTCACCATTTGTATTCCTTTGCTTATTAACTGGATGGATGTACTGATATTGAACGGCTTGGTAAATTTCTTCTTTTCCATCACCACCATAAAGCAAGTTTTTTCTTCACAGACACCATTGAAAAACAACAACTACATGCTCACATTTAAAAATCCTGCTGGAAGGTGACAGTTTACACGTTTTTTCCTCCGACAGCCGCCTATCTTTTGGTAGTTGCTAATCGGACGGACCAGTATGTTTTCGGCCTAATCCTTGTAGATTTTAGATCTAGATTCTAGACTCCAGAAGGGAGAAGTTCCACACCATGCCAATAATTAGGGTTAGGGTAAGAGTAAGAGTTAGAATGAGATTATCCTGGCACATTTAGTTACATGTACAATGTTATTAAGACCATTTGATATTAGACCATTGGGACTGTTTTCACCACCTGGTAGCAATGGAACATTTAATTAAATATTAACACCATCTGGTGATAATTAAGGTCGTTGGGACTCCATGAATTTTGACCACTTGATAGCAAAAGAACATTTAGTTACAATATTAAGATTATTTGTTAGTATTAGACCATTGGGACTATTTTGACCACCTGGTAGCGATAGGGCATTTAGTTACATTTGTTACAATACATGTATTAAGATCATTTGTTAGTATTATATCATTAGGACTGTTTTGACCACCTGGTAGCAATAGCCTTGTCCATTTTCCAATTTGTCTGCACAATCTTGGAGATCATGTTAGCTCAGAATGGTAAATGTTGCATGACTGCATGACATGAGTCTGATGTCAAACTTTTTGTGTCATGCAGATTTATTGATGTTGCTGAAGTGAAATAAATGAAAAAGGAAAGGCATGTACATGTACTTTACTATGGTGAAAAAAGTTATTTGCTACCCATGCTGAGATATTCACTCTCTCAGAGTTGCTGATGGTCAGTAAGACACAATGCTATCATCAGTCAATAATACAAATCATGATCTATAAGTGTAACAAAATTACACTGCAAATCACAATCTCTTACAGAACTACGGTACAAGTCATTAGTAGGCCTCTGTTGGTCAGGGTCGACCGTGGATGATGCGCGCTAGTTGTCTGCTTCGCTGCGACCGGAGCAGCGTTGTGTGTGGCTGATGGGGCCGATCCTTACAAGTCATTATCTGTTACAAAATTTCATTCCAAAAAAAAAATGAACGTTACAAAAGACAACTAGTGCAAAATGAAACATCTGTTACATAATTACATTGCAAATCATGATTCTGTTACAGAGTTACATGTATATTACAAGTAACAATCTGTTTTTAGAGATTTACATATTGATAAATGACCTGTTAGTGTTACAGAATTGCATTACAGATCCTGAATTTAATTGTTCCAGAATTACATTACAGCTCATTTGTTACAGTTACATTACAAATGAAGATCTATTGCACTTTACAGATTTGCATTTATTTACAAGCCATGATGATCAGTTTCAGAATTACGTTGCAAATAATGGTCTCTTATTGTATAATATTGCAAATCATGATCTGATACAAAAATACATACCAGAACATGATCTGTTACCAGAACTTGCATCATAAGACACGATGATCTGCTGTAGTACTGTATTATACATGAAAAAAAAAAAGGAAATACATGTAATGACCTGTCACATCACAGAGATACATTACTAATCATTATCTGTTTCAGAATTACATTACAAATTTATGACCTGATACAGAATGACATATGCATTACAAAATCATGATCTGCACTGATACAGAATTACATGTACATTACAAATTCATGGCCTGATACAGAATTACATTACAAATTCATGACCTGACATAGAATTACATTACAAAATCATGACCTAATACAGACTGACATGTGCATTACAAAATCATGACCTGATACAGAATTACATTACAAATTCATGACCTGATACACAATTACATGGCATTACAAATTCATGACCTGATACAGAATTACATGACATTACAAATTCATGACCTGATAAGTGATATAGATACAGACTTACATTACACATTCATAACCTGATACAGAATTACATTCCAAATTCATGACCTGACACATACATGTAATTACATTACAAATTCATGGCCTTGTGCAGAATTACATTACAAATTCATGACCTGATACAGAATTACATTACACATTCATAACCTGATACAGAATTACATTACAAATTCATGACCTGATACAGAATTACATTACACATTCATGACCTGATACAGAATTACATTACAAATTCATGACCCAATTCAGACTTACATAACACATTCAAGACCGAATACAGAATTACATTACAAATTCATGATCTCATACAGAATTACATTACAAATTCATGGCCTGATACAGAATTACACTACTGGAAGGCAGACGAGACTGCGATCCGCAGGTACCTGAAAGGCATATTAAAGAACGTGACCGCTTCATTTAGTTTAATACTGTATTATGTATGTGTATGGATAGCAGGTGATATAATGAAGAGCGTCATGATTCTACACAACGTGTACTACATGCGTGTACCAAAAATATAATATAAAATATTAAAGATTATTATTATTAAGGGAAAATCAGTCATAGAAAAGCTGACACACAATGACGTTGGAAGTTTATAGAGAAAGATGTGGTCTCGACAGAAATGGTGTGGGACAAAAGAGGTTGGGTGGACCAAGAATGACTCATTAAAAATAATAAAGTTACAAAAAATAACATCAATAAAGTCAAATTTATAAAATCACCGAACAAAAAAAAGGAATGAAGAACATGATCCCTGGCTAACACAAAACTTTCACTGGCAGCTGAATTAGGAATGAGGTGAATTTAGGGAGTTCTGAGCTTTCATGAGTTCTGAAGAAGAACACTTTGAATTTGCACTTTTTCAAATTTCTGTTCAAATGTATTAAAAGGGCAGATTATGGTTTAACTTATGGAAATTGAAAATACTGGAGAGAATTTTATTGTAGACTAAATCGGGGAAAATGTCATAGGTACAATGGAAATGAAACAGCGAGTTCATTGTTATAAAGAACATCGTACTATACATGTAGTCGGATCAAAGTCAAAAGGAAAGGCAATTACCGGAAAGGCAGACTACATTGACTGGCCTCGCAGGCTGTATGTAATGTACTATAAGTTAGTTTATATACAATGTAATTATAAGCTATATTGTGATATATTATGCACACATATAAATGTTATAACAAAACACTCAGCTTTCAATTTTCATCATTATTATTAAGGGTACCATAGTCCCTGAAAATTTGAATATTCCAGTACCAGTATATTCGACATTTTTTTTTTTTTTTTTTTACGTTATGAAATATTCGATAGTTAATAGTAATAATACACGTAGAAATCTTGAGCAGTTACATTAATCTGGACAAGAAAGTCACGGTTACAATAACTTATCGCCTTTCAACCACCTGTAGGTGGTTATCTCGGCCAGTTGTTGGTTAAAAAAATAAATAAATAAAATTAAAAAATGCTGTTACAAAGAGTAACGCAAATGTTAACCAAATCTCTGCACTCAGTGAGTCAGTCAAAACTTTTTTGATACATGTAATTTTCAACACTACCAACAACCAGCCAACCGACCAACCAACCAACCAACCAACCCATCAACCGACCGACCAACCAACCAACCAATCAACCAACCAACCAACCAACCAACCAGCAGCCAACCAATCAACCAACTTACCAATGCTAATATACATGTAGCTTGGACATAAACACAAAATGAAAATGTACATGTATGATAGTCTGGGCACCACAGATTGTGAGACTGACTAGATCTATTGGTTAGACATTATTCAACTACATGTAACAACTCATGGTATAACACATCACGCACTGACTGTTGTGACCAAGTGGTCAAAATTGACTCAGTGATCTACTGCGACCTGGTTTTCCCTCTTTATCCAATCAAATTGCATCGTTTGATTTGATCGGGATAATGAATTAGAACTTATAGATTCTGGATCTGAGCGTATATTTTAGACTCTAGAAGGGAGAAGGATATTGAATTAGAACTTATAGATTCTGGATTTGAGCTTAAATTTTAGACTCTAGAAGGGAGAAGTTCCACACCAGGCGAGGATGGCCTTAGTGTTAGATTTAGGATCAGGGTTAGAGGTAGGGTTAGATTTAAAGATTGGGTTAGGGTTAATTTAAGGGTAAAACTTAGGGTCAGATACAGAGTTTATCATGGAGGCTATCTTGGAACATTTAGTTACAATAAGAACACCTGGTAGCAGAAGACCCTTGGGACTATTTTAACCACCTGGTAGTAAAAGCCTCGTCCATAAAATTAACGCATGAAATATCATCTCAATGAACCATCACAAACGTCCCACATTGAGTCCAGTCTTTGATATCATTTTCTCTTTGATATATTCTTGATTTTTATTTGAAACTTCTCATACGTACCCCGTATAACTATTAGGTGGACTTACTATCATAAAATATGAATGAATGTTGAACGAACAAACAACATTTATTGAAGATGTCACACTCGCATTTTTGTTTTTTTTGTTTTTGTTTAGAAGAGAAACAGTTCATCTCCACTCAAGAAGTTTATGCAATAAAAGGTTGAGGGATTGTAGCTCTATCCGTGTTATGTTACTGTTATCTGGAAATTTCATAAATCACACGCATCTCCTGCATGTTTCCCGAAAAAAACTCCACAGCGGAGATGTCATTCGATAACCCCCGAGAAGCTTATTACGAAGAACAAACTTTCCTTCATAATGGTTGATATAAAAGCAGATGCTCAAAATCTGCATCCTGTAGGGAGAGAGGAGGGAGATTCCTGTGGCTGGGATGAGACTGTGAAATTATTACGAGTTCAAATTTCTACCGGTGGATGGGAAAGATTTAGAGCCTGCTTGCTGTTTTCTCTTTGATTCAACATTTTTTGTTTGACTCTATGAGTTGAAAAACTCGACGGCTGTTCTTTTTGTATAAGGATGAACATATTTATTTATTATTTTTTTCTTAAGCCTTTCAATCCTAAGAAAATAGGATTTTCTCGGCTTTTTAAGAGGTTGCCTGTTTCTGCTGAGATTTCTGAGGGTAGAAATTTGGAGTTTGGAAATTTTGCCCAGACAGCGGCACGCAGCCTACTCTTTCATCCATTCTAAACTGCCAAGGGTTCTTTAACGTACGTAACGTACACACGGGACATCCGAAATATATTCGCCCTTATCCGAAAAGGCTAGATGTCGGGCTTCCTTTACCCAGAGGTAGCCGGGGGACCGTTGCGGTTGAGTCACTGAAAAAAAATGGGAGGATCCACGAATCGAGCCCGGTGGCGGCCAGAACCCGCAACCTCACCAACGTGAGTTGTTTTCACCATGGACCAGACACCACACCAAGTGCCACGGCGAATCCCCAACAGAGCAGACCCATTTTGACGATCGGTCAAATTACCGTGGCTATGTGGTTTGGCATCTACTCTATGGTGAACAAAAATTCAGGTTGTGAGATTGTGTGTTCGATTAGCGGGTCCTCCCATTGGGGGATGGAAGAACACGAAGATCGAAAAAACCTGCATTTTTTTTTTTTAGTGACTCACCGGTCCCCTGACTCTCTCTACGTAGGGAAGTGCGACATCTAGCCTTCTCGGATGAGGGCGAATATGCTTCGGAGGTCCCGTGTATACGATATGCATATATATATATATATGTTAAAGAACCCTTGGCAGTTAAAAATCGACGAAGAGTAGACAAACTGCAGCTGTCCAGGCAAAATTTCCGATTTCCAAATTTCTACCTATAAAAATTCTCATCAAAAAACAGGCAGCCACTTATAGCCAAGATAATCCTACTTTTATAGGATTGAAAGGCTTAGGAAAACAACAACAAAAAAAACTGCTTAGTACCAATGCTATATCAGTTTTCCAATCACCTGTTGCAGTAATAATGGACTGACGTTTAAGGGAGGGAGGATGGGTCCTGAAATTTGGTTTTTGCTCAAAATATTCGATTTTGATTTTTGTTTTCTTTTAAAAGTTCGGTCTCTACTGAATATAAAAATTGTATTAAAAAGTTAATATGTCCATTCTAAGGTGTGGGAAGGGTGGTCAAGCAAAGGTTGACAGGCCCCTCTGCCATCTAGGCTCTTGCTCATTTGGGACCTTACATTCAGTAATAGATCATCACTATTGTGCTCGCCACGGACAAATTGCGTATAGAAGACTCGATTATGATCTCTTTCACCAGTATCGGGAGCCCCAGTGCCAGAGGTGGACACTGACTGACCATCTGAGGCGCTGACCACACCAAATATCAATGAAAACATTCACCTGGGCCTCTGAAATAGACTTCCCACGGCCTAATGAGCGTGAAATATGCCATGTTTCTGTAGTTTTAGAGTGCAGTAGTGAATTATCTCTCACAGGGAGGGTAAGAACGCTCTTGATTTTCACCGACGAAGACATGGCAGCCATATATAGTCCTCTCTGGACCCTAAAATGTCTCTACGGAAGCCCTTTTGCTGATGGGGGTAAGGAAGCGAAAATGGAGGAAAATGGGAGTAGGGGCAAGGAGAAGCAAAAGAAGGTATAGAAATCATGGAAAGAAGTCTCATAGGTGAAACAGACATGTTCTGCGGTTGAAAAACTGATCAAAAAGCTCTTTACAGCTGTTTTTTTTAAGCGAAAAAAACTTTAAATGCGTTTTTCTCAAAACGCGCCTCTTTAGCACAAATATGCGATCTACTCTTTTATTTATGGAACAATTGCCATGAAATTTGACATGAACACAGGACAAAACGATACCAAAAAAAAAATCGGTTGAAAAATGTAGAAGCCTATTTATAGTAAAGTTACGCTATATTGAGTAGTAAAATCCAAGATGGCGGTCGTTGCCATGGCAACCATGAGTGATTTTGAATTTTATTGATTGTTTTCCTCTAATTTGACCATGCCGAATTCGATAGTAATGATTAAAATCATCTCTCCCCAGCGGTTTCAAAAATGATTTCCAAGACCCACCCCCTTCCCCCCTTCCCCTCCATATTTGTTTGTGATACGCTTGCGGAAATCTTCTTGCATCTATACTTTAAACTGCAACAAAACCCACTATAGGCTTATGGACTCGAAAACTGCTGAATGGATCCATATGAAATTTGGCACACAACATTGTTGCATATGGATCTGTGTTTCTATGTACACAACCCGAAAAAAAGCTTATTAACTTTGACGTTATTGTAAAAATGCGATAATAATTGAATAATAAACTCTCGATAGTATAACGCGTTCAAAACGAGTTTTCTTTGAGTAACATTCAGTTTAATCAACCAAAATATTAACATTGAGGTGCGCACACTTTACCATAGACTTTAAGTCTTATGGCTATATTTAAAAAATCTCCCACGGAGGCCGTGGGTTCTCTTCCAGTGTCAGAATAAATTACTACTTTTCAATATTAGATCTATGTCATTGTGATAATATCGAAAACATTGAAATGCGAATAGTCCGAATGGCTGTGATGATCAAGCGCAGAGCACTCTGGCTGTCAGATTCAGTGCACTTCGTTCCCTGGACAGCAGGCATAGGATTGGAAACTCTTGTCGTAAGAAACTTTTTGAGCGAAAGTAAGTTTACCATCTTCATTCCTTTTTGCGCCTCGGTCAATAATCAGACATCTGTTACTCGTATCAGAGCGCAGTTTGTCAAATAGGAAATAGACTAGATTTAGATTAGATCTAGATCCACTGATAGAAGCAGGAAAGCCTTTTTTTTCTTTTAGATTCTAAGTTTTTGATAAAAAAAACTGTTTGAAACATATGGCCTTATCCAGTTTAGAGTTTTGCTGATAAATAATAATAGTATGGCTATATTATCCAGCCAGCATTGTTATTATTCTCCTACTCAGATTGAATTTGTTCATAAACGTTGTTAGCATTAGTCAACAGAATAGGGATTTAGAAATGAATGTTCTGCCTATGATGACTGCTCCATAAGTAGAACAAACCAAATAAATATTCATGATATTCATAGAGAGGATTTAATTTATTATTTCCGTTTAATGTTTTGCCTGTCATCCATTTGATTTATAAATTTTCTACAATATTTGTCTGATATCAGACAACAGCCTATCAACAGAAAGCACCATGGCAAAGTCTGGATTGCTCATCTTGACCCAGCCTTTTTCTCATTTACGTTCTGTGATTCCCAAAGTCATGGAGGAAGCTTCCGTTGCTGTCAGTGATACTCTTTATGTGTGTCTACAACCTGCACTGCAAAGCCAAAGTGTGACCAAAAATTCACTACTCCAGCCAGTGATATGCACAAAAGAAGTTCAGTCATTGGTGAAAGACTTTTATCTAAGTGCATATGGCAGCTGTAATACACTTGACATACGTGTTCTGTTATCACATATTTGTGCACATCCAGCTCAGTATAAAATAACGCCATATCATTTGAATAAAGACATAACAGTTTTGCTATCTGATTCATCAAAGTTGCAAGATTCTTGGAACTCTGAGAAGATAGGACTTTATGAAATTCTTCAGGATTCTTTTCATGCCATCAGACAAGACTTTAATTTTTGCTACCTCAGTCCTGACACTGATGAGAATGCACCTGGTGATATATCATTTGGAGCAGCTGAACCATTGCAGACATATCCTAATGTTGTATTGGGTGGAACCTTTGATCGGCTTCACACAGGACACAAAGCTCTGCTGACTGAGAGCTGCCTTCGCTGTGATAAGAAACTTACAGTCGGCATTGTCAATGGGGAAAGGATCAAAAGTAAGCATATTATGATGTTTTACTCAGGCTTAATTTGCTAAATATGCTTTGAAATGTAATGTCTTGGGTTGCAGGCCTCATTTCACATGTGCACAGAATTTGAAATGAACTTACTTGCGAAGACTCTCAATCCTACAATTATCATTGTTATTTAGAGTACATATGAATTGTCAACATAAAGCTCCATATATCTCATTACTTTGCTCACAGCATGCAAAGTGTGATACTAGGGTTGGCAGGTATGACTGAATAAAGAAAACAGGAAATGATTTTAAGGGGGGGTTTAGACCATCATAGATTTTAATGGCATTGATGAATGAAAAAAACAAACAATGAAGAATTTGAGATATGAAAGTGAATTTTGTGAACTTACTTGAATATTGAAGATATGAAAAGTATTAAAGATATCATTCTGAAATACCCAGCATAATTTCTTGTGGAATGACTCAGGATTTGGCATGATAACAGTAATATATTTTGAGTACAGATGTCTTTACACAATAACATCACTGTTAATTTCTTGTTACAGAGAAATCTGTTTGGGAGTTGATGGAACCGTATCCTGACAGGGAAAGACAACTGGTGAATTTTGTAACAGATGTAAAACCAAGCATTTTGTTAGAGCCAGTTGAAATTCATGATCCATTCGGTCCAACAATAACTGATCCGGATTTCCAATGCCTTGTGGTCAGCGAGGAGACAAAAGCCGGCGGAGATATGGTCAATGAAGAGCGTGTGAAAAGGGTACTGAACTCTTGAAGTGGGAATTTTGTTAAGGAGGTCACATAAGTAGTCAGAACTGAAACGTTAAGTGTGAAACTTTGCCAGATATATAAAGAAATCAAGATATCTATGATAAACAAATGAATCTGTGAATTGTGGCGGTAATCAAATACAGTTGAGTCCACTTAATTCAGATATGCTTGGACCACCCTAATGGGTGTGAGAAAAGAAGAGTTCAACTTCCAGTTTTCAACAAGGGGGGCAATTGCTGAATGACTAATGAGGGATTATTTAAGCATTTTATCACAGGGTTATTTCCATAAAGAAAGCACTTTGGTTTCCACATAGAGAGGACAATAGTTGATTTTTACTTTTGTGGCAGTGCTGACTGGTGAGTAAAAGGAAATTCACAATAATGGCTTCTAGTTATGCGAGGCATTTAATAGGCGCAAAGAGGAACAAAAATGTATTGTTTCATTTTTATTCAAATTATCAGAAATTTGAATAATTGGAATTCGATTTGAGTGGACTCAACTGTAGATCTGTTGCTCCTAGTATACATTTATACAACAATCCCAGCTTGTAATGAGAGAAATATAATCAAAGAAGCATCCAATATTGTAGTTTATTTCTAATAGGGAAAACAACACAGAATAATGCAGACGTTTTAAATGTACTAATTACGTATCTTATTTTTCTTTTCCTACCAAATGATAATCATAATACTGAAAAAAGTTGTTTCTTTCATACCTGTAGTGTGCATTGTAAAGGATGGTTGCTCTGAAAAGTTCTGGACCATAACTTTTACCTTAGTGTATGTCAGGTCTATTAATTGTTGAGGTGGTTTGTACACTGAATGTATTGCTTCTGTTTCTTCAAACATCCCCAGGGCTTTCATGCATTAGATGTGATCACTATCGATCTGATGGATGATGCCTGTCGCTCGGAGGATGAAGAAACAAAAATAAGCTCATCATCTTTGAGAAAACGTCTGCTAGGAACCCTGTTGCACCCACTGCCTGTAAGTTTATTTGTCAGACTTGCTACAGAGATTTTGGCAAATGGTGAAAAGAAATTGAAAATGCATCAGCTTAAGTATTGTGGCATTGTTGTATTGCTCTTAATATTTCAGGTATTTTCAAGATGAATAAGGCCTTTTTAAAAGTTGCGTAATATTGAGTTTTACTTTGTATGTTTAATATTTAAACAGATTTTTATTCTCCAA
This sequence comes from Peronia peronii, assembly GCA_039654565.1. Classification (NCBI taxonomy): domain Eukaryota; kingdom Metazoa; phylum Mollusca; class Gastropoda; order Systellommatophora; family Onchidiidae; genus Peronia; species Peronia peronii. The sequence goes on from JBCEWB010211950.1 coordinate 16,973, forward strand.
ATTATTTCTCATTGATCATGCTGAGTATCTCGGTCCTTTACCCTGTGTGATACGGTTGGTTATGCCTCACTTATCTGAAACATTATTCATGCATTCACAGAGCAGACCTCATGTTCCCAAAGTGCCATACAGAATAGCAGTGACTGGAGGTATAGCCAGCGGGAAATCCAATGTCTGCAAAGAGCTGCAGATGCTGGGAGTGAAAATTGTCAACTGTGACCTACTAGGTTAACAAAAGTTTTTCATTTTCCTTGTTTTGTCATTTTTTATTTTGAACTTGATCCCTAATACCAGAACTATGTGATACTGTGATATATGGTCATGAAGTTTTGTCCCTCGACATCACAAACAACATTTTTTTCACTTGGTATTTTCTTTTTTTCTTACCCATAGGTAGCTTGAAATTTATTTCATTTGTATTGTGTGCCATGTAACTCAAAGTGTATTCTCATTTATTCCTGTGAGTAAGAAAAGAGAAAATATGCATCCAAACAAAAGTATTATTTGTGATGTGTGTAATCAAGAGGCAAAAACTCCTGGTATTTTGTCACAGTTGCAAATGAAAATGGATATTCATCAGCTGCAGAAAAATGATTCATGGTTCCTATAATTTACTGAAGACACATTTAAACAATGTGATAAATATTATATTTAAGCTCTGTCCTTGTTTAGTTTGATAACTAAGATAAATAAGAAAGCAGAAATTTTCCGGTGTTGATGCATCACCTACTCAACGAATTCTTGTTCTTTTTCAGTCTGTTCAGATCTGTCCCTTTGCTGAGCATATGATACGTATAGAAATATTGTACTGAAAGCAAAAAAAAAAAAAAAAACGCTTTTATTCTTTTCACAGAAAAGTTCCAAACAATTGATTGTAAAATGAGAATGTGTCTTCCTTTTTGTATTTTTTGCGGATATTTTTTGTTTGGGATGTTTCAGATAAAGAGAGGAGATGTGATTTTTTTTTTCCTTTACGATGTTTAACTGCATACCATAAATCTAACAAAAGTAAGGAAGTAAATGTAATCAGCCATTTTGATCATCAACAGAATCAAAATGCTTTTTTCACAACAGGACATTTTTTCATAGTTTTTTTACATGTGTCAAGTAACAGGAAGTGATTTTTTCCCTTCTTTTGCAATGTTTGTGTTATAGCTCTTGTTCTTGGCTGACCAAAAAAAATGATTCATTAGATCACTGAGAAAATGTCTTATTGAAAACTGCCAATCCAAGCAGACATTTGATAATCCAGACTTTTTGAGACAAAGCTAGACTTTCGAAATGTGATCTGTGTTGAGGTTTACATATGTTTCGTGTCAACTTTTAGGACACAAGGCCTATGTGAAAGGCACCAAAGCTCATGAAGACATTGTGAAAGCATTCGGTGAGGCTGTTGTGGGTGAAGACGGGGAGATCCACAGGCCGTCTCTGGGGAAACTTGTGTTCAGTGACAAGGTGAGCTGCTTCATGTCATCGTAATTGTAGCACTTATTTACCTAAGTCATTTTTTAGAAAGTTTTGAGTTATGATATTGGCCATAGTTGCAAGTTACCTTATTTGACAGTCATTGTTTTGTTTACTAATTTAGTATACTTTTCAAACCAAAATCTACATCTGCCTAAATTATAGTTTTGACTTTGCACAGAATTGTTTTTTGTCTATTTTCTCAAAAGAGCTGTGATGGAATTTCCTGTGATGATAATATAGTTTGTTAACCATTTATCACCATCCTGTGCCTGTTTGATGCTAGCCATTTCACCAGTCTATAAGCACATAACCAGTAATTCATGGCCAGTTCCCAGACCTATAATATTGAAGCTTTGCTTGTTTTCTTATGGCCAAACATGAGATTATCAAGATATGCACTAGACCTATCTTTTACTTTTTGTTAATTTACAGGAAAAATCTCTGAAATGAATTGCATTAGATATTCTAGTAATCCAAATTCATGCACTTGAAATATTGTGTGTCCCAGTCACCAGGGAGGAAATTACAACAGCGGGTAAAGAACTTGCCCTTGCAGCAGTTGCAGTCATTGTAGTGTGAAAATATTGTGACTGTCAAAGTTCAGTTTCATTCAATTTAAACAGGACTTGTGGGTTCTGTGATATGTGAAATTTTGATGGTCAAGAGCAGGAGTGTCCAAAGCTGTGGAGAAGAGGGCCAGATTTCATAAGGTGAAAGTGTGTGGGGGCTGAACATTCAACTTGACATTCTCAAACCATAAAAAAAACCCTATAATTATTATGACTTGTGTCAATGAAAATGAACTATTTATGAAATTTATATTGCAAAGGATATCCAAGAACAACTTGCCTGCACTAATGTGAAGAATGACAATGAGATCCCAACTGCAGTAAATAGTCCTACTGAAAAAATCCATGTCTGAATTGATTTAATGCAATGAGGGCTGGATGAAATTTGCACATGGGCTGCATTCGGCCTGCAGGCCGGACTTTGGAAATGCCTGATCAAGAGGTTATGAAACACAGAATGTAAACTGGAGTTTTGAGAGAGAAGTGTGTGCAGAGATCTTTTAAGGGGGAGGAGGATTGATATAAACTTGAGGAAAAAGCAGAAGACAATAATGGATAATGCTTAGATTTTAGTATGTCATTTTAAATCACTGGTGACTGAGGGAGAGTGTTACTTAAGAGACAGAAAGTCTGAAATTTAAATTGTGCCAAGGAAATATTTTAGATATTGACGGTAACGGTCGCAAATTGTTCATGTCGGAAATTAAGTAAATTATATTTTTGTCTTAAAATATCCCTTGGAAACGCAAGCTGTCATCATGCCCTTATATGATGCGTTTATAGGCAGGAGATGTGCATGTATACTGTATATCTCAGTTCATCTGCTTGTTGAAAGCAAAACGGTGCCAATGTGTAAGAGTGTAGTTGATGCAAAGCGTGTCACTCTTTGTCATTTTTTTTTTACTGCGGAACGCGTACATCTGATTATAAGGATTATAGTCAAAATCACATGTCACTATTATTGAAAACTAAAGTAACACATCACTTATACTCTGAAATAAAATATCCACCTGTTAGAATGGCACGTTGTTTTTCTGTTTTTTCTTGAAAATAGCTATTTTGGACTTACACAGTTAGCGACTGTGACCTGTTAACCATCGATATGAGATTTGTAGTCTCATATTCACATGGAACTAATCAGTATAGCAAAGCATTGCAAGTGCTAGAGTATGTGCATAAAGACAGCGCATAAGTCTCCAGTCTGTTTCAGTCCCAGCTTTGTCTAATTATTGTGACGTCAGTCTGTCTCAAAAAAAAAAAAAAATTGACACTATAACTTTATACATGAAAGAAGACTGAAGTGGGTTGGGATGGATTGACAGTGTTTGCGAATTACCATATCTATGCCTCTCTTCTTTCATTAGTCGAAACTGGATACTTTGAACAGCATAGTATGGCCAGCAATTCGACAGTTGGCTGCTGAAGAAATTGAGCTTCATAGGAAAGGTAAGCTGGGAGATTTAGATTTTTGTTCTTAATCCATTTCTATATATTACTCCATTGTTTTCTATCATGTCCTACAGAATCATCATTTTACAAAAATGTCATGAAACTAAGACGACTGACTAACCGGCAACTGATCAAACACTTTAAAAAGAAGCCAAGAACAACATGAAGGTCCTGATAGTAGAAATTAAATATGGTGGTATCATGGTATCACTTGCCAAATTTTCAAACCGTCTTGTATTGAATCATTATGTTGACCTCAGCCATTTGAAATTGTTAGACATTTTGAAATGTTCACTTTGATGAACAGATTGTGTTCCTTTGTTGCTGCTGAAATTTGATAAAGTAAGTTGTTTCATTGTCCTCTATTAATCTCTACTTTGACGATGACCGAAAGTTAGACCTTGTAATTTAAATCATAATAAGCCATGCATAAAGTTATGAATAGTTACTGTTATTTATTTTTGACTTTAACTTTCAGTGATATATGATAAGTCTCACTGAAATGAGAAATACTCAAATACCCAGTGGATTTAAACATACTTTCTGTGTTGGACAATGTGTGACATGTTTCAGTATTTACTCCTTATTTATCTGACTATGTGAATACCAGCTGGGATTGGCGTAGTTGCTCTTGAGGCTGCAGTTCTACTAGAGGCTGGTTGGGATGATATGGTGCACGAAGTCTGGACCACATTTGTGCCGCGAACAGATGTAAGCAAGGGGGATAACCCCGATCAGCTGCTAACAAATAAAAATCTTGAACTGGGATTCTTGTTCAGTATAATGCTTTTATTAATCCTTTTTGCTACAAAGCTCTCTGCATGTGCATTCTAGTTGCTTTTCTTTGTTGATATCAAAGATTTTTGCAGTCTCTGAAATGGCGTATATCCATATTGCTGTTGGAAACAGTGTTGCCACAATCAGCCATTCTAGGTTAAGATGATTTTCTGAATTTCAGTGCTTATTGTCTTGACACGGAAAGGGTTAGATGCACGAATACACTGATGCTGTTATCAACTTCAGTCTACAGTGAGGAGTTGTATGAGAACGCACCATCACTTGAAAGATGTCATTAGTGTAAAGCTTTGGAGAAACCTGTCGGATTAGGAATAGTTGACAAATGAAAGAAAATCTCTGAATATTCCTTTCCTTTAAAGTATCTTTGAGCATTTCTCAACATTTAAAAAAAAATTCATATAAAAATCATGAAATATCTTTATGGAATCCATAGGTCTTAAAATGCATGACATTTTTAATGGTATGCATTATATGTAATTAGAAGTTGAATATTTTAACCATCTGAGAGAGTTACCCAGAGCAGCACACATTTATGTTTGAATTTTATAACGTATTACTGTAACACAGTCATATAACTTGACAATACAGCATAAATATTTCAAACTCTATCTTTACAGCTGGAGAAATTTTCCATGGGTTTAGGTAATGAAGCATAATTTGAAAGAAAAATAGAAAAATTCAAGAAGAAATAAAATAACTTGCAGTATTATAATTTAGTTGTAAAAAATTTGGCTTTTGTGTAACAGGCTGTGCAGCGTTTGATAGAGCGGAACAAGCTAAGTCAAGCCGAAGCAGAGAGGAGAATCGACTCCCAAATCAGCAACGAGGAGAGGATAGCCAGATCCAACGTAGCCATCTGCCCTGTCTGGGAGTATGAGATCACCAGAAAACAGGTGAGATTGGCACAGGGGCTCAGATACTGAATGAACTCGTCTCAGTCTTCTCTTTGTGAAAGACTCAGCATGTGGAAGCTGAAATTGGATGCAGTAACAGAACATGCATGAAAAAACTGACAAGTTATCGTTATAAAAGGTCTTGCTCACACCACAAGAGCTTTGTGCAAAACATTCAAATACTGGCATGAAGTAAATGCCATATCATTACTTGTCTGATAAAACCTCATAACTTCTATGATCTGAAATTTTTGAGGAGGGACAGAAAACTGTTTCCGCCTTGTATCTCATTATTATTATGAGGTTTTATTTTATCTGAAAAAGTAATTGTTCAACTTTGTTGTTTCATTTGCATGTGTATTGCTTTGTGTGTTACAGGCTGGGCCAGAAAAATGAAAAAGGTGTAATCTTGAAGTTATAAGGTTTTATCAGAATAGAAATGATATATGTCTTGCGCTCAGGGCAAATGAGTTGGAAGTCGTGCTGGGTGATTTCGAATTACAGTTGTTTTTTACCATTTTTTACTATTTTCTGACTATGATACCAAATTTTGTCTTTTTTTTCAGGTTAAAAAAGGTTAAATTGGCATTTTGTGAAAACAAAAAAATTTTTAGTATCTTAGTCAGAAAGTAGTTAAAAACGACCGAAAACGTCTGTGGATCATTATCGCCTGCCGACTCATTTTTCCAGGTCACAAGACATATATTGTCTGACTAATCCAGTTGTGCAGGCCTTTGTTTTATCTCCCCTGAAAAGTTCTTCCACCTTTCTTCTTCCTTAGTTTAACATTGTTGTTACAAAAAGATGCACATTGTATGAGCTAAGGGGCATCACATTTGTCTGCTGTGTCACTTCTCGTTATGTTTATCTTTGACATGGTTTACAGATTTGAAACAGTTTGTTTTTCTTAAGCCTTTCAATCCTAAGAAAGTAGGATTATCTCGGCTGTGTGTGAAACAGCTGGTGATAAATATTTGAGGTTGGGAAATCCAAAGGTCACTAAGTTATCAGAAGTGTATGAAAATTTTCTGAAGTCCCATGGATTTCTATCTTCTCTATTTTCGTTTCTCCATAGATAAATTCAGTTCTGATATTTCAAAAAAAAAAAAAAAAAAAAAAAAAAAAAAAACAGGTTATTCCAGCTGTTTCTGAATTAATGAACCAGAAAAAAAGTGACATTTTGTTCGATGGAATCCAACCCTGCCAATCATGCTGAAGTCTCCACATCTCAGCATTTCTTGTCCTTGTATGAAATTCTTTTGTTGTTGTTGTTGTTTTTCTGCATTGAAGTTGTCAGTGCCGACTCGGTGGCACATACTTTGCACATTTATTGACATGATTTCTCTCCTTCATGACTACATGAGGAGTAGGTATGCTAACTGTACAATCTAATCAAATTCCAGTGTTGAGAAGACTCGAGTTTACTTATTTCATGCCATGTGTTTTGGTAATTTTGAAATTAGACTTGATGTATCTTTATGTGCATTTTAGTTTTTTTTGTATGACGATGAAGGAGTAGCTGGCACAAGGTCAGGCCTTGTAAATACTTAATTATAAAAAAAAAAGGAATATAATTAGGTGGGTAAAGATATGAAAATCGAAAAAGAAAACATCGACTTAGTACCATGTCTCGCAGCCAGTCAAAATCAGTTGTATGGCGATGCACAAAGTGAGTCATCACTGTCATGTGAAATCTCAATTAACACACTTTCATGTGATATTCTGAACTAGCTTACCTGTAGCCAGAGATGTTGTAATTTGAAGAGACCGAGGGTGAACTCTCAGAATGGGCTAAAATTGGGAGAAAAATCAGAAAAAAATGAACAGTTTAGTGCATACCTCGATATATTCACTTCCCATCATCCTCATATACTTATGATGTGCTCATATTTTCCATTTTTTTTTTTGGTCTTGTTTAGAGATAGCCCTTTTTTTTCAATTTCCACAATAAAAAAACCACTGATGTCAGATCAGGTTCGCCATTTCTCTGTTCGAGTTCAGCGACTTATGCCTCATTTTGACTGGCTACGAGACACATACACTTTCATTCATATATGAGTGACATACACTCAAACACGGTTAGAACGAAATTTGCGGGGAATGAAAATCATTTTCGTTCTATCGCTAGTTTGTTGTATCCGAAGAGGCTAAATTGAAATAGGGATGCAAGTTAAATTATTG
>JBCEWB010212060.1:0-14801 GCA_039654565.1 Peronia peronii
AGATAGATAGATAGATAGATAGATAGATAGATAGATAGATAGATAGATAGATAGATAGATAGATAGATAGATATAGGTAGGTAGGTAGGTAGGTAGGTAGGTAGGTAGGTAGGTAGGTAGGTAGATAGATATCTTCTGTAGTTTTTTTTTGCAATGTCAGATAAAGTGTGTGGGCCAAATATGATGAAAATGTATTGGTATGTTTTGTAGGAGATAGAAATGAGGCAAAAAAAAGGTTTGCAAGAAAAGGCAAAAAATGAAATCTTAATGGCTGTAAACACATTGAAAATACTTCAATATGCCCAAAATGCTGCAATTTTGCAAAACACTACTGTTTTGCAAAGAGGACATTGGGGTAACTATGGCCATGACACAGAACAGGAAGCCCTTTCCCTCTACTAATGCCTTGTGCAAGGGTTGTGCATAAACCTTAAATGTGACCTTACTGCCTTATTAAAATTGCCATTTGATAAGCTAATACTCCACTGGAGAGACATTTTCTTTCTTTCACTTCACTCAATCTGAATGAATAAACTCCCAGACCAAAGTCCAGTGACTTGTTTGACTGTAAAAATCCTGTCCTCCAAATTAAAAGATTTTGTGATACCATCTTTTCTGAAAGGGAATGTGTGGAATTTTAACTATCCCCACTTATTAAAAAATCTGTAGTTTAATGTCATAAGAATATTTTGAATCTGATTACTCTTTCGCAAAATACAAAAAAAAAAAATAGGAAACTGACATTTTGACTCAAAACTGGTCAATCCAGGCGCGTGCCCTCATCCTTGCCCCTCATTCCCCTTAAAACAAAATACTGATTCAGTGTTCAAACCCGTGACTCTCATCTTGCATAGAAAATATGTCGCTGTTGGTCTTATTTCAGAGGAAAGATCCCCTCCTATTCCGGTTGAAAACAGCCTTGACTGAAATAATCATGTAGGCTTACCAGAAAATTTGAATATAGATTGTGGTGTCTCAAATTGGTTCACATATGACGATTTACACTTCACGAGGGTTGATGCTCAAGAAAAACAGTTTTCACGCTGCTCTTTGAAAGGTCTTTTTAAGAAATGGAGGCTACAAATCATCCATGAGTTTCTTGTGTGAATAGGCCTCTATCTATTAAAAAATTATAACCATCAAAATGAGAGTAAAATTGTGAATATGCTGCAAGCTTTGTGGCAAACTGTGTGTTTACACGTCCTTTTTTGATAGTTTCCCTTTACACCCTGTGATCATCCATCTTTGATAAAGCCTTTTAGCTCATAAATGTTCCTATCAATCTAGGTGCTCTATAGCCATAGTCATGCAGATGTGCTGTCATATCCCAGTCCTACTTACATGAGGGTTTGATGATGATTGGGAACAAATAGAAATCGAATACACTCATTTGACTCATGATGATGATAAATGTTACTTGCTTTTAATTCATTGGTAGATCTTTATTGTCTTTTTCTGCCCTGAAGAAGGAGCCTCTTAGCCTGAGAATTCTAGTCATTATTATTCTCTTCAATCATAGTTATTTAATGGAAACGCAGAGGCAGTTGTTCAGCCTAGTATCTGTTGTTTTTTAAAAAATCTTATCTAAAATGATGCAGAGAATTTTGCAATGATGGATGAAATGGAAGTGAAAACATGTGAAGACCACTGAGTTGGATATTTCATTCTCAGGTTTGATTATTCCTGATTGGTTTCATCTTAGGGCTAAGGGTTGATCATAATACCAATAATAAGCATCCACAGTGTAAAAAAAAAATAGAATTGACTATTGCTCCATTCTCTGTCAATCACAATTGGATTGTCATTATTGTCTGTTCAGTAGTGTATCTTGACTGTATCAGTTGCAAAAATTAACGCCCGAAATTAAGTCAGATGATATTTTTATCTTAAAATACCCCCTGAAAACTCCCTTCAACTTTCCTTGATATTAGTGCAAGTTCACAGGCGGGAAACTGATGTATGGCATTAGCGCATAGTGCGTGTTTATTTCCTGGCACTCTAGATACATGCATACCTTGTATCTCACTGTCGAAAGCAAAGCGGTGCAAGCGGAATTTTTCCATTATATCTAGAAAGTAGTAATTTAGAACTTATACAGTATGGGACTGTTACTGTCAGTTTATAGTATACATTGATTATCTGTTTGTATGTACTGCAAAAGTGAATCTCTTCAGCACCAAAGAAATCGTTCAAGCCTTTCGTGAAATAAAGGCAATGTAAAATGTTTTACCAAAATGTGGCAAACAACATTATGATTTTAATTATAATTTGACTTCAGAAGAAAAACAGGAGCATTTCATTTTGTGATACTGTGGCATAATTTTCCTTAATGATAGACATCCTTTGGAGTATCTTGATGTAAATATTGAACTTACATTAAAAAGTACTGTGGATAAAAAATGAAGCTGAAATTATTTCTTTAAAAAAAGTATATTCAATTTGACAATGCAGTTAAAAAAAAAAAAAAGAAAGAATTAGCAGATATATTTTAAAAAGAAAAGGAAAGAGTTATCAGACATAAATGTTATAATTTTGTTTCTGTAGCTTTTCATGCTCTGTAGAATTATACAAATCTTTGAAGGAATGAAAGATAAAGACATTTAAAGATAAGATCAGTTATCAATGATTGATGTTTTCCGCAGAGATAGATCTCATCATCTTAAACTCAGTCCAGCTTTCTCATGGGTTAAACATTACAGAAATTGTGCAGTTATTTCTTTTACCATAAAAGAGATTTGCAAAATGCATGATTTTTGTCTTGGTAACATAAATTGTGGGCATGAAAATGGTCTTTGAAATTATTTCATTTTGTAACTTGCATGAAAACTGTTTTGGGAATAACTTTACTTTAATAGCAAAATATTTCTGCACATTATGTAGTAGTTAATCATCAGGGCAATACATAAAACGGTACGTTGAAATATTATGATATCATCATACCGAAACAAGACCAGCAGTTCCTTTATGCGTACATTTGGCCTCTGTACATGTTTGTTATATCTTCAGAAAGCTTGGCTCATCATTTGTTGTGAATAGTGAATGATAAATGAACAGAAGTGCATGTTAAGTGCTTTAATAACTGTTGCCCATGTAAGACTTAGTGTCTTATTGTGTCATCGCTGATTTCTGTTTGTACTTCGTATCTACACTGTTTCATTTTCTTGTTTTTCAGTTCTGAGTAGACAGCAAATAAAATAAGGTGCTGGTCAATTTAGATCTTGTTCTATCAATTTCCCTTATTTTCTCTATCACATCTGATCATTAATATGTGCACCCCAGTTTTCTTATGTATGCTCGTAGTCTTTCTTCCCACCCGTTTTGTTTTCTATGTGTGTGTGTGTGTGTGGTTTTTTTTTTTCTTGTACATCACAGAACAGCAAGCTTGATTGATTTGGAGGTTATAATTTGCTTTTCATTTGATCTTAAGGGATGAATACACATGTTTGTTTCTTGCTTTTATTGTGACTCATTTTGGTTGTTGTTGGCTGTATTTGTTTTCATTGCATTTTGTAAATTCTTTCATTTGTCTGTGCATCTTGTTATTTTAACACCTTCCACATTATCAGGAATTTAGATAAATTATTGTGCTTCACTATCAACATAAGGCAAGCATTTCCTTGATCTTTATTAAGGAAATCCTTCTTATGTTGGTTTGTTATGTACAAGTATTGCAACAGTGTGTATCACACAGATTGACAGTAGCATCGCTCACTCAGTTATATGAAATGGTTTTGAAATTATAATCTACTGAAACTGATAGAAATAAATACACTTGAAAAAGTTGTCAGCATCACAAATTGGCTCTGTAAAATTTTACTTTCTGTTTGATTATCTAATTTTACAGTTTAAATGGAGAAATTTACTTCTTTTTGTTATTGAACAGCTGTTGGACAGCAGGGTGTTTTCTGAGACTTCAATCACACACTTGTTTCATAGGTAGTGGTTTTGTTCTGGATTATCATACAAATTGAAGTTAAAAAGTTTTGCCTACTGACACACAGACTATCCAACGCACTTAGAACTTTATTCATTTCAGAATGAGAATTTCTTGTCCTTGTCTGGCTTTGGCCTCTGTGAATAACCCTATATAAATTAAAACTTATGAAATAAACAGTTTCAGAATTTACAAATTTACACTGCCATTTTGTTAACTTTGTCAGTAATATTAGCTTCCCCAATTCCCTGTCTGTGCAGAACAGGCAGCAGTGTTATCACTCTTTAATATTTTTTTTTTTTTATTATGAAAGTTATAGCACTTAAGCCTTGCTGCAAATATTATTCTGCATGTATTGCCCATTCTTCGACACAGCCCATATAGCACTGCCAAATATACTGTCATGAACACACAACATATCCTAAGAACTGATAACTTTCATATAGTGAAATTCTGATAATCCACCAAATGATATGATTTTATTGAACAAATGTCCCATGTAATGTGTCAGACTCATAATGTTAAGATTTGTTCTTGTATGACCTAATGTTTTGGTTCACTTTTTCTGAAATGTTAGTGAAAATCTGCGTCAAAATCAGTCGATTTCACTTTGCGCCTTTTTTTTTTCTTCTATTAAATGGCCACAGAGGATGGACTAAGGTGGGTAATATTTGTTTTCCATACATGTTTGTGTGAGATTTGTGGTGTGTGTATTGATCTTGAAAAGCAAATTATATACCTCCATATCAACTATTGGTTGAGTATCTTGGATTTTATACATCCAGTATGTAATTGCTCTTCATTTTCACAGGAATAGCAGTCAAAACTGTCCAGTTAAGTACAGGAGTCCACCAGTTTTACTGGGTGCACTTTCAGCTTGATCAGTACCATTAACTGTTGAAACAGCTATGTAGGTGCTCATGTTTATACATAACTGTTTGTGTAGAGATTTGCTTGTAACATAAAGTTCTGTAGCAAAATGCATTTATCTCTGACATTTAAAAAAAAAAGAAATTGGTTGGATCAAGAATATCTTGTGAGTTCATTGAATTCCATTAGTAGTAATGTTTCAAGAGACAGAAAAGAAATCTAAGATGGATAATGTCATTATGTTACAAAAAGGAAAGGTGTTCTTCTACTTATACTCCCCACTGTCTGCTGTACAGGAAGAGGCATGGTCTAGTGAGCCCCATAAAGATGCCAACCTGAGTGATTTTGAAAACTGGTTAGAGGATGATGTTAATGCCAACGTATCTGCCATCATAGCATCTCCAAAACAAAAGAAGACACCAGCTACGCCCACAAGAAAGACACAGGCAAAAGACGTCCAAGCAGCAAAACTGAAAATTGTTGAAAATAATGAGGTAGGAATGTTTATACCTTAGTAATGAAAGTATTTTATCACCTTATATGAGAAATAGTTGGCTTTCCAGTTACATATCCTTGTGAATAATGAGTTTATTAATTAAGCATACCTTTTACCTTGTATGTGTTTCAAGTTTTTAATATCTTGTTAGTATGTACACTTGTCTTTATCTCTGTCTCATTTCAGTTTGGAAATACTAAAAAAATAAAACTTAGAAATTGCAGCCTCTCACTCTCATTGATTAAAATTAGTAGAGTCAGTAGTTTTCATGTTGCAGTATTCCTTTTTCTTTTCCGTGTGCTTTATGTATGCTCAGTCTAGTATTTCACAAATTAATTTTCTTTGCTTGCCTGACTGAAATAGTTTTACCAGTTGATTTGATATAGAAGTATTTATAGATGGAGAATGTTAGTTCTGTACATTGTTAACCTGAAATCACTTGTTTTCTTTTTGTTCATCTAGAATAAACTTTGGGAAGGTATTTCCCCCTTGGAAGGCATCCCAAGACGGAAGTACAGGAAACGGCCAGCATCATCTACTGTTTTTACCTGTCCCCACTGTCCATATAAGTCTAACCGCCACTTTAATGTTCAGCGCCATGAGCGCCTAGCTCACTCCACCAAGAAGCCAGAGTTTAGCTGTAAGGAGTGTGGAACCTCATATTCTTTAGAGTATCGCCTCAAGCTTCACATCAAAGCTGTGCACCAAGGTGAAGGCCATCACTGCCACATATGTTCACGCACATTTGAAACAATGACTGGACTGAAATCCCATATTGTTACAAAGCATAAGAATGAAGATCCCAAAGTCCAGAGGGAGCCACCTCCTGAGCTGACATGCAAGCTATGCGGCCGCGTGTTCTCTACGAAGTCTCACCTACAGAAACATACCAGTACTCATGTCATGATCCAGCCCTACCGCTGTTACATGTGCAATAAGGCATTCATGGAGGAGGTGGTCTGGCTGTCCCACCAGAGCAGCTGCACTGACCCCTTCACTATTCAGTGCTGTTTGTGCAGTGCTTACTTCCCTACCGCCCAGGAGTTGATGTCCCACATGGACATTGGGCACGGCAGGGCTGAGTATTCTTGTCACTGTGGGAAAACTTTCCCATGGAAAAAATCCCTACTTACCCACCAGCAGAAATGCTCCCTGTTTTTAGCTGAAAGAAATGCTTAAGAACAATATCAGATCACTAGCAAGTATTCGTTTTTTACATTTTCCTCTTTTTGGTGGAAAGGGAGAAGACTCTTATTCTTCAATGGTAAATGTTTTTTTTTCTTCTTTTTTTTTTTCTTTTGTGTTTTTTGTTTTTGTTTGTTTGTTGTTTTCTGTTTTTTATTGTGGCATGCAAAATATGTGCCTTGAAATGTTTTGTGTCTCATAGCTTCTGTGCACTGTGGCAAGTTACTTACATGTTAGGTATTCCCCCTCTCCCCCCTCCCCGCCTCTCTCTCTCTCTCTCTCTCTCTCTCTTTTTGTGTAGCATAATGTCCAAATCACAGCATACATTTAATCTCTCCTTGGAATATGATTTCAGTATTGCATCTGTCATAATCGTAGTAAAAAAAAAGAAAAGAAATGAAGTAAACTTTGAAAAGTAAGTTTAATAAGACATAATGCTGAATTACAGAGAATTTACTCAGATTTTGGCTTCTAATACAACTGCTTTTTAAAAATTTTTTTTTATTTATCAGAGATGTCAGATTTCCGACTTTAGTCAGAATTCTGACTTTTTGGTCGTTGCCGACTTTCCTACTTTTGGCTGCCCAACTGCCGACCTTTTTTGAGTTTACAAGACAATCCAGGTTTTATAATAGTTTGCGGTAAAAATCCCGCCTGAAAATGGTGAAATTGGAGGTGTGAAAGAGGTTTGCACATGCTCCGGACGAGAGTTGAAGTGTCTTGCAGCCACTCGAAATGAGACGTAAGTTGCTGGGCTAGAACGGAGAAATCGGGCTTTGAATGTAATGAAGGGGGTCAGACATCGAATTTTTTTTTTATTGCAGAAATCGAAAGTGCATTCATTTCTTCATTAAAATCGGGTTTTTGTGCGGTAGGTATGTAGATTTATGCATTCGACCGTTCAAATAAGCGATTTTCTCGGAATTTCGGTCATTGCTGGGGGTCCCCCCCTTTCTCTTTAAACTGCAATATCTCTGGCTAGAATAAAGCTAGCTTAAAACTTTTTTCCTCACCTGAAAGGGTATGAGATAAGCTTTCACATGATACCAAAAACCCCATATGGTGAAAAATCGGCGTACGTCTCATTTTGACTGGCTGCGAGACAAGTGTTGTTCGACGGCTAATTAAAGATCGAGATCGAAGCTTGTCACGCTTAATTCCTCACACCTGACAACATGCAGTTGAGTGATCGCATGATAGTTGTTGATGAAAAATCAGCACATCAGAGTACAGACAACAATGAATAATGTGCCCATAGTCCTAGAAAGACTAATGTAAGAGGGCAGCTGTTTGCGATCTAGATCTTGAAAATAAATCTAGTCTAGCGGCGCTCAGTGATTATGATGATGGCACTGCCTGTGGGATCTTTTTAGTTTTTGGAATTTCCACTACATATATAATTTTATAATCCCATCCCAGGATCCTGTGAAATTTTGCAAAACTTCTCTCAGAATAATGCAAACTTCTAGCTTGAAAAGCGTAGATTTTTTAGAAGTGTGTACGTAGCAGGACAGCGCCAGACCACCGTGATAAAGAAAATTTTTTTGTGGAAACAGTTTGACAACCCTGATTTATGGTACATCAACAAATTCATACATGTTCATTTCTTTCACTTTAGACATTTTGATATTTAGACTAATTCGCACAATTGAAAATCTTTTGGAATGTAATTTCATTTATGGAAGAAGGGCTTGATGAGCCACGTTTCCATGTGGAATACAGGAGTAAGTGTTGAAAGCAAAGTAAATACTTTTTGAAATTCAGAAAGGTACAGCTATTTTGTAATTGTCATCAGATGATGCTGTGTGATACGTACTTTAGTGACAAATACTTATTTTTGCTCTTCAGGCATCAAAATTATCTGTGTGATTGTAATATTTTTATTTTTTATTACAGCAAGTGTATGATAGATTTACTTTTCTATTGCGTGTGTCAGTTTCTTTTGAAGAAGTTTATTTGGCCTAGCACTGATTTCAGGCAGGCAAAACAATAAAGGATGGCAATACTGTTTTGCCATGATGTGAAACACTATTACAGATAACACAAATAAGATTCAAATCAAAGCCTAGAAATAGATTTTTGCATTATCATTTTTGTTCTTGACAGTTGTTTTACTCCAAATAGTGTTTTAGGGCTGTCTTAAATGTGATTTACAAATCACGTTCTGAACACTCAGTTGCACATGAAAAAGGACTACTCTTGGAAGATATCTCTGATTTCTAGACATGGAAGTGAATAAAATGCTTATTCATCACACAATGATTGCTTTGAGAAATTTGATAGCATAACTCTGATTTTTAGGTGTTCTATTTGTTTTAATTGCTTGGTTTGTTTATTTGCTGCTGTTTTGTTTAGAAAAATTATGTCTGGACAAAAAAGTTGGTACAGTGATCTCCGCCTAAGAACCTTCCGCCTAAGAGTCCGGTCCGCCTAAGAACCCGCCTCTGCTGCGAAATGGAATTTTTCTTCTATAATTTGCCCCTCTAAGAACCCGCCTCGGGCGCTCCCAAATAAAAAAATCCGCCTAAGAGCCCGGTGTCGGGCCATGACACCCGAGTACTTATGGTATACATGTAATTTCCACATCATACTGTCCACTTGAGAGAAACGCATAGTGCTAGATGTGCAGTAAAATGGGGACGGGAGTGGAGAGAACAGGTAGACAAAGGAGTGGAAGTGATGGTTGATGTATGACTGCATAATCAGGCCATGTTGTTGACTTAAACGTAACCATTTCTTTGTTTGACAACACGAGGGACAGAACCTGTGATTAGCCAATCAAAGGTGGATAAGGAGAAGTAAATTTAGCCTCCTGGCTGGTCAACTGCTCTGCTACTTCGGTCGGTCTGTAAACACTTGGTCACTCGTGCGATTATCCGCGGAGTAGCATAGCAATATCATGTTTCAACAATGATACCGTTATGTGAAAACTCACACGGCGTTTAAACGCTGGGCAGTATTGGTGTAATTATATGCTGAAAAAGATCAGGAATTGCTATATCTAATTATGACATACACACAGGGAAGAAGGCTGTGCTTATTCGCATAGATAAATTTTTAAGTAACGGTAACGGTCAACTAATCATAGTAGTGAAGACAATCTGTGGTCAGACGGGGTGCGTAACTTTTCAATCCGCCTAAGAACCTGTCCGCCTAAGAGCCCGCTTTTCTTGTCTCCCGACGACCGGATTCTTAGGCGGAGACCACTGTATTTGCATAAAGTAATTTATATCTCTTTCCATCCATGATAGGGTTTTAACAGCTAAAAGCAAGTGGAGGTTATTATAAGTAAATTCCTCCATCCTGTTCCTTGAATTTTGGTGGAGTGTGTTTTATATCAGACACTGCAGATTATATTTGTTCATTAATGATGAATATAGGGATCATTTGGAAAAAATGTTTGTAATCATATTGAGGTGGCAAGATTGGTGTTTGAGGTTTGCTGTCTTTGCCTTTTGAGCTTTCAATGGATTTGCTATTTCGTTTAATGTCAAGCTCTTGTTTATGTTCCCGCATATATTTCATGTATGTTCCCTCATACATGCTTTCAGTCAAACTGACTGTTGTACACCCAGATTTGTTGTGGTCCAGGGATCTGTAGCTTATGATTTGATAATGAATATAATGTCATGTCTTACTTCAGTTGCAAGATTCTACCACATCTGAAAGAAGAACAAGACCAAGTGTTCTTTTAGGCACTCTATCTGATGTTAAAGCAGTATGTCAGATCTACAAATGCTCAGTCAAATTCATAACTTTTTTTTATCAAGGCTTTGCTGTTGCACACTTTCTGCATTCTTTGATCAGATAAAATTTTTTGATTTATTATTAGCTATCAAAATAATTAATTTTCAATCTTTACATGAAATGATCAAAATGTCACATCCGGTTTCCGTATCTGTGCCTTACCACTTTTGTGCCTTGTGACAATTTTATGTTGCAGTTCCTCTTGATGAGATTGACTGCTGGAGATCAGATTCCTTAATCTTTTTATCAGGCCTGTAAATAGAAAAGTATATCACTTATTCATTATTTTTACTTGAACTTAACCTTTATTGTTCATGTTGCATATCATACTTATTGCATCAGCAGGTGTCTTCTGTGTTCAATGTTCATTTCCCACAATTGATATTGTTATTTAAATAATGCAAAATGTCAGTTAAAATTTATAAACGGCATGGCCAATTCCTTCCAGTTATGTGATGTGACATTGTCAATGGTGCCTTTTTATGCTTCGATAGAAATTGAATTTTTAGTTAGTTTCTGAAATTAGAAATATTTTCTTGGTAAAGTTTATGGTATAACATTCCTAATCAGGAATTACAAATAATAAGGCAGTGCGTATGTCACATTGTTGCCATTTCTGAAACAAAATCTAATTCACACAGGAAAAACCATACATCTATGCAATGTCAAATTGACTAATTTAGCCCCTTCCCCAGTACTTTTTGAACATGTGGATTCAGGGGGGATAAACTTCATGAGATCTGATTTGAATTTTTTTTTTTTTTTTTTTCACGGTTGTGATTTTGTTATGAAACATATCTGATCTTTTTGTGTCACAGTTTTTACCCGACAGACATATATAGGTTTTTGAAAAAGGACATATCATATTTTATTAAAAAATATGTCCCCACCGCCTTTATTGATTATTGGTACTTAATAAATTTATTTTGACGAACTAAATCTATTCTGGTATATCATTTGTATGGAGACATATCTGCTTGTCAACGGTTGTACTTAAACCACTGAACATTCCTTTTGGTTCTGTGATAGGCCAGAAAAATTTGGAATTTTAGTCCATGTTGCATGTTGTTGTATTCATTGGGCCTTAGGTGTTTGCCCTATATAAGTATATATTTATTGCTTTCCTTATGGATGCATAGTTTTCGAACTTTGGCAGACAAAGATGAATATATATACATATATGTAAGACTATATATGCAGAACTTGTGGGATACTCTAGTTGTGCGTTTTTCAGTGTGAAAATGGAAGGATGTTTTCCATTCCATATTTTTCAGCTAGCATATGAATGAAACCAACTTACCTTCTTGACCCCAGATTGTTTTATAAACACACACACAAGAAAATCAAAGTTATCTTGGATTGAAAAACTTTACTTCATGAATTATTTAAGATAAGATTTTTATCGTTATTGAACTGATTTCTCATACATTAGGTTGTGCTTAAGATTTTTAATACTTTCTTTGATATGAACTTTTATTGATTCATTTCTGAATTGTATTTTGTATTTGCAGCATTAATCCAGATTTTGAAATAAACATACTTTTCATTAAATTCATTTTAGTGTGTCTCCTTTTTTTGTTTATTAGGTAAGAACAAAATTAATTAATGTTGGTCCAGATGCACTATATTAACCCCCCCCCCCCCCTCCTCCATCTTTGTTCAGTTTATTTGATTTGTGTAGGACCTGTCAACTAAGTAAGGCATTTAAAATTATGACAGAGAGGAGATGCAATGGGCTGCAGGGTGTCAATGATAAAAGCAATGAGGTTGAATGCAAGAGATTATAAAAGAAGATAATACTGACAGATGGAAATACATTTAGGCACCAATGTGTGTGGTTTACAACAATTTTTGCATCTGCTGATCATTACCTAAAATGTGAGACATAACTTTTCATGCCTTGTTCTCCACATTTGTGCTCTTTCATTTTGGCAGAGACAGCTTGTTTGAGCCGTTGATCACATTAGTGTAGTCAGTTGGCCTGGCCTCAATAGAAATTGCATGAGGGGACAGAATAGAGATGCATGTAATCACAACGAAGGATGAATAGTTGCATTCTAAAGAGTTTGGGGGACTAAGTCGATGTCTGTGATATAGCTGTATCTCCACTCTGCTGAAGTACATTAGAATAAAACTCTTTGAGTCTAAGTATGTCTGAAGATGTTTTGTATTGTTTTTAGGGCCACTATTGCACTAAGAAATATGGCTGTATCGGCATTATATATGGTGAAATTCTTCAGTAGTTTCTGAATAGGTAATAGGTGGCTTCATAACCTTATAACTCTGCAATGGACAAAAATATTGCCTTATGTTCTGCAACAAATCAAAGATGATATGTCATAGTCTGTGATGGTATAGAAATACATCTCATCTATGTAATTGAAAAAGTTTCATATGTAAGATTTTAAGAGCTACACCAGACCTCTAACCGTGTAAAATCATAATACTCATGACACAATTTAATTGTAAGTCATCAGAATAGTGACACTGAATAAATTGGTCATCACAAATGAGCTCGAAAGGAACAAAGTCTTTGGGTCAAAAGTTTCACTTTGTTACTTAGATGAACAAAATTGTTTTATCAGTGTGATTGTTACATTTGTCATAGAGGTGGCAACATAGTACCAGAAATAGTGGATCAATGTCATTGATATAGTTGCCAAAAACCCAATCTGAACATTGCAATTATATGATAGATAAATGTGTTGCATTATGGCTGTAATAGCCCCAGACCAGAGGTGAAAGATTGAAATGGTGTTGACTTACTCAGTGCATTTATTTTGTCTCTTTAACTGCTAACAAAATTCCTTCTTTAGACAGAGAACTCATATTACAACTCGCAGTTAAGACAGACAGGGATATGCAGTGCACTGCCATCTGAGTGGCATACCTAAACTTCAGTTATTCCACTCTTGTGCCAATCTATGCCCCTGCATAAGCAAGGACTTACTTTATACAAATGTATTATGATAAAATGGAACATCTCACACAAAGATTTCCACTACAGATTATAGACTATAGACTCAGACCAACTTGTTTAGCATGTGTGGTGTCTCCCATGGAGTGCCATCCTTGACATTCCAGGCGAGACATCTCTTCTCTCTCTCTTTCCTTGCTTCTGTCTTCTATCTCGCTTTCTTTTCTCTCTTCTTCTTGACGTGTAAACGTATCTTACTGTGTTTGACACAAAATAGCCATAATTGTGCGGATGTGTCGTTAAACCCCAACACAACAACAACAACAACAACAACCCGGAGATTAATTTTGCCCATAGTAAGTGACGTTGGGGGGAGGTGGGGGGGGTTCCTCGAGGTGATTTTTTTTATTATTAGAGATAGACTATGTTAACCTTTCCCATCGAATTCAGCATGTTCAAATTAGAGGAAAACGATGGAAAAAAAAAAAGGGACTTTTTCATATGGTTGCCATGGCAACGCTGCCATCTTGGATTTTGGCATCCCTAAATTGACTGACTTTAAAATCTATCTCCTCTGCCAGATTTCAACAGAACTTGATAGAACTTGGTGAACATATTGTTTGACATAATATCTAAAATGTTACATATTTTCAGCCCTTTCCATGTAATAGAAAATTCTCTAGACATTTTTGAAAATGCCATGTAATGAAAATTCAAATTTCGCCATTTTTTCAAACTAAAAACCCATTTTTCTCTAAAACTTTCCAACTGATTGGAATGTGCATATGTACGTGTTTTAGTCTTGTTGTGGAAATGATGTATATCAAATTTGATTAGAATCGGTTTTGAAACAAAAAAGGAGACAGCAAGAGAGTGTCAAAAACCAGGTTTTTAGAAAAATGCGTTTGAAGTTGTTTTTTTCAGCGAAAAAAATGACGTGAAAAATTTTTTCTTCAGCTTTCAGCCTCAGAACAGCTTTTTTTTTTTACATACTAACCCTCTGTCCATGACTTCTGTGTCTCTTGTTGCTGTTTCTTGGCATTCTGGGCATATTTTGTTTCGAATTTTGCTCCCCACCCCATCATTATAAGGGCTCCCATAGTGTCACTCCTGGGTTCTTGAGGGCCTTTATGTGCCTCCCATATCTTTTTTTTATCCAAACCAAGAGTGTTTTGACCTTTACTATGACATATAGTCCACAACTGAGCTCTGAAGTAGCAGAAAGATAGCAAAATTTCACTATTTATAGGACATGGAAATTCATTTTAGAATGCTTATACTGAAAATCTGCATGATCAGCAATTTTTTTTTTTGCCTCATAGTGGTCATCCAATGTCCATCCTGGCACTGGAGTTCACAATATGCTAGAAGAGGTCATAATCAAGTGTTTTATGCACTCTTTGCCTATTTAATTTATAATCAAATAGTGATGATCTACGACTGCATGTAGCAGCCAGGTGGAGCCAAGTTCTGCAGGTAGTAGGCTAGGCCTACCTTTGAATGACCATGGGTCAAACACATTAGAGTGGACTTATGGATTTTTTGATACCATTTTTATACACAGAAAAGGCAGAGCTTTTAGAAGAAAACAAAATTACATTTTTTTTTTTAGCAAAATCCATGTTTCGGGGGGGGGGGGGGGGGGGGGAGGG
>JBCEWB010212171.1:0-24326 GCA_039654565.1 Peronia peronii
ATCTATCTATCTATCTATCTATCTATCTATCTATCTATCTATCTATCTATCTGTCTGTCTGTCTATCTATTTATCTATCTATCTATCTATCAATCCAAATGCCCTGTTGTCCTTCTCTTTCACCTCAGTTTTGCCTCTGGCCTTTTATTCCATGCCGAGAAGTTTGAGCTAAGCTTCCTACCACTGTTGCTGCTTTCTATATGAAGACAATGTATTTAAATCTGTTTATCACGACTAATGTAATTTGAAATCGAATGATCATCTGGTCCCCATATAAAGTGAAAAAGCATTGTTATTATTATAGCCTTGTTGTCGTTCATACGTGAAATATTGTTGTCCACCATTGGTAATACCTTATTAGTGGTCTCACACACTCACACACATACACACACACACTATATATATATATATACACACACACACCAAACATAAACATAATATACATTTACACATACCCACTGGTATGTTCCTACACGAGATGCAAGCACAATTAATTATGACTCTTCACCGCTCTCACCCACTCATACGAGAATCAACGTCGATAACAGATCAACACTATCCTATCAAGATCTATTGCCTTTTTTTTTTCTTCAAATCTGTCTATAACTTTTTTAAAACAGCCAGTGTTTATTGTTTTCGTGATAAATACTGTCAGAATCGTTATTATTTGTTCTTACAAGTGGTTTTCAATCTTTGTGTTGATTTTATTATTTCTTAAAATGTGAGTTTATGCCTTAGGGAGACAAATGTTGAGATGCGTCCCATGGAACGTAAATGGAAATATCAGAAAAAAAGTCGCTCGGTTAACCGGCCTGAACTGCCCGATTTAATGTCACGCATCCTCTTCTTCAGCCAATGGCACATATTTGGTTTGCTTCCTAGTTTGTAAAATAGAATTTTCAAACGGTTCGTCGGATTTAGTGGTAGTTTCACCGTCAGTGAAACGAAAATATTAGTGAAATCGTCCTGTGAAATACGAAGGAATCTATCTTTGAGTTCGAACATCTTGATCAATAGCTTGCCTCAGTACCTGAAACATTTAGATTTTGTTAGCGTCTGGATAACTACATCTGAAACGGAAATAATTATCGCGATAAAGATAAAGATGCTTGACTGGTTATTAGCTGTTGGTGCCAAGTGAAATGACTTTCAATAACACTTTTTATATCTTCGTGTGGCAGTTAGCTGGGAAAAGCCATAAATACGAAGCAACACGATCAATGACCCTCGACCTTCATTTCCTCAAAAGGACGGATTTCAGGAGAAACGTGATTTGTGACGATTTTTAAAATTCTGTGTGAAAGAATCTACTGGTCAGGCATTGATTATTCGTCCCAGGAGATAGATCATAGATTAGGGTTTATAAATGCAGTAAAAATATAACTAACATAATGCCATTCTCAACAGACAGCCTAGAGGTTCAGTTTGCAAGTTCATCCAATTGTTGAAAGATGTCTGATGATTCTTTTTGATTTTGTTTTATTTCGTTATTCAGCTTATTAATCTTATGCTATAGGACTAAAGAACGTTAAGATATAACTTACACAATCATAACAGAGCATAGGAATAGGGTGCCGGGAGTGAAGCTTGTCCACTGAAAGGTTGTGCCGACTGAGAGGTTAATGTCCACAGCGACTCTGACTTTTTCAGTGGAATTCCTTCTCAGACGCTTATTCGCCTTGTATTCCTGAATTTTGTGTGTTTGGAGGCGGATTGACTGGTACCCTAAAATTTTTAAGAAAACTGATTCTTTGCTGTTTTATAAATTGCAAACGAATTCATAATATTTTATTTTCCTATATTGACAGCTCTTTCCAGCAATCACACAGCCTGTGGGTGAGAAATGATTTCTTGATCCTTGATTAGAATCTGTGTTTTTTGACGTTCGTGAATCAAGGTGGGATTAGAAGTGCCATTTATGAGCTATCGCTTGTTTGTATTACCTGAGGATCATACTAGTTCGTTTAGTAATTTTGTCTGTGATAAATTGTTTTCACTGCTATGCCGAATTACGTACTCTCAATTATAATACTGTACAGGATACCGAAACTCGATCTCTTTGCGTTCACCACTGATAGGGCATCCACTTTCATGCCACTGGCCTATAAGAACCAGTCATACTTTAATAATCAGTTTCCACCACTGCCACCTGTACCAAAAGTCTGTCTATCGCTTCTCCGAGCTCAGTGTTGCTGTACACAACATTCTCCACAACTTTATTGGATAAAATTGTCTTTTACTGATTTGTTTGGATACACAACATAAAAGAGAAACCATGCCATATATTTTACTTCATAATTCATGAACTGTTACATTAAGTCCCTTAGGATAAAACAATGCTCTTGCTGCTTTTGATATACATGAACATCAGTTCTTCTGGATTAAATCACAAACTCGCCAGGATCTTAAAGTTGTAACAATATCTTTGTTGCATGGCCCATCGAAATATCTCTGTTGCCCTCTTAACTGCATGAGGAAAGACAGCTATGCCAAAAATTGTGGTCGATTGTTCGAAGTAAATATATGTTTGTTTCTTCAATTACATTTATCTAGCTCTGTTCTCTCTTTCTTTCTCTCTCTCTCTCTCTCTTTTTTTTGTCTGCCATCAAAACGCCACTGTTCATATATATATTTGACATTTTCAATTGATGCGGCCAGCAGCGTATGGCAATTCTCAGGAAAGCCGCATTTCCCTTCTAGGCCAATCGATTCTTTTCCAGCTATTTGAGACTTCAGATTTATAGGAATCCTAGAGGATGTGCCATGAGACAGCTCTGGTTCTAGATATTTTTTGTTTTCTTTTCCCTCCTCAAACAGAATGTGTGAGTTATATTGCTTGGTATGTTTTTCTGGTCAGCCTATAGTGATGTGGAACTAATCCTCTACTGGAAACCTAGTTTCTTAAATACATACATATTTGCTAGGACAGAATTGAAAGCACGTGAAAAGTCATTAACAGTGATTGTGTGGGCTGGCTTTTGCTGGTGTTGTTCTTGTTGGTTGATTGCTGTTATATGCAATCTCCATCTCGTCTTTTCATGTCATCAGCCATCCACTGCAGTATTGATTCGCATATTATACGCATAAAAATTTATATGAAAAATAAGGATGAAGATGTTCAGTCAAAGTTATTTTGAGTGAAAAAAAAAAAAAGATAGATAGAGGTGGTTTCAGTAACAGTGAATCACTCTTGTTCATTCACGAACTCTTAGTTGTGTAGTACTGAAATCAAGCAATTTATTCATTTAAAGACATTAATTCTAGGGCCACTTACGTTCTTGTGTGAAAACTTTGGTTGGCCTCCCAAGTTTACTGACGGCAGCACCACTATTAATGGACACAACGCTACCAAATATTGTGTGGAGGAAGTCTATAATGCATTCATTACTTTGTGTGCATTAAATAGGGCAATTTGTTATGTTTATGTCTGGTTTTAAAAATAATTTCGTAATACAGTGCGTTTCTGACGTAAAAGCCTACGTTTATTCATATTCACTATCATGAGGAATAAGATACACTTCTGCTGAATAACGTTTCTATTTTGTAAAAGGGAGGGATTTTTTTGTTGTGTTTTAAAAAAAATTTAAGTCAGATTTGAGACACCCTGAGAGACTATTAGGCCTAAAGCCATGTAGAATTTACAAACCAACAGTGGAACAAAAATAAGACCTATGATAATCCAAAGACCTAGTCGTTGAATATAGATGCAGATTTAACCAGTTCCCTCCTTGATAACGGTTAAAGAAAACCTTGTTTGTCACACGATGATCAAAAAACGCTTTCTTCTAATATGATTTGACCTATTTAACAAGCAGGAATAACAGTACGAAATAAATTTAAAAAACAGATACAGAAATAAAGTTTCAATGTCACAAGTTTCTTAGGGCCTCATGAACCAGCTGCAGTATATGACTTTTGAATGTGATGAGCCTCTCAATAAGAAGAAACGCACTCATCACTGACAGTACTGAAGAAACCCCATAGACGCATTAAACCTATTCTATTAAGTGTGCAGTATTTTCCAGTTGAGATTACCACTATATCAACAGTCTATAAAAGTCTGTCTGTATAGTCTGTCTATTCTCCCATTCAAAATGGATGTACCTCAGATGACCTGCTGTTCTAAGGCTTGTCAGCAGTTTACAGACTAACCGGAAGAAGCCGGTTCCGTGCTATAAACCTACATTTAAGCCGCCTGAAGCCGTTGATAGCATTTGCAGCCTCACATGCCCCCTACAGCCACTTGATACAAGAGAAAGACATTAAAATAATCAGGCAATGATTTTCATGTGATTTTGATATTTTCATTCAGAAATAAAATCAACGTTGATGTTGGTCATAATATGTCGTGCTTTTGTTCTCACTTTTGTCCTTTCTGTTGATATGGAGTGGTGATTATCATCTCATTCTTGATCACTATGCACGACAACGATCACCCTCTATAAAATTGATTACTTCACCTGTCTGGTTAAGAATAATATCGAAAATGCCCAATAAAATATCACAGCCTAAATGAACCCATAGATTTTCGATCTGTCTGCAGAAGGGAAGTGTTTGTATAGTCACCAACGCATCGTGTGTTAGCTGAGTACGATCTGAGATAACTGCATCAGACACAAGTAGTCTTTCAAAGCCAGTTGGAAGCATGCCAGAATATGAAAAAGCAAAATTTAGGCTACACGGTAATTGTGAACATTCAAAGGATTTCCTTTCAAATATGCGATTGCATCTCGCTCAAATGTCTGGCTTACTCATACAAAGCATGGGTGTGCATGGATATGTGTGGTTGTGTGCGGCAATAAGTAATACTCTTCATCCTAACCAATTTCTTTTAACAATAAAAAAGATAAACGAAAATGGATTAGTCAGGTGGAATGATCCAGTCTTAATGCGACCCTCTTTGTTCATTGATGAAAAAGTCAGTTTGGAAAAGAAGGAAATTAAATAACCCATCTCCAAAACTCGAAAGGCAACAGAGACTTCTCAGCTGTGCTGGTGTCTAAATCGGGGACAATTTGAAGAAAATTAGTCTGGTCCCAGAGTCTCTTGGGACTGTATTTAACATAGGCACTTTGCCAGCTTTCATTCAGCATCTGTCTGCTGTATGCTAGAGTGTATATAAAAGCCAATCTGAAATTATTGCGAAGTCATCCGAAACAATGAATACGAAATATAGACTGCAAATGTTAAGCTTCTAAGGTAATTTCCATTTGAACATAACATAACAACCACAGGCATCTTTGAGAAAAGAACATTTTTTTATGCCGTCTTAAAGGGCAACATACTTTTTGGTGTACTTTTATTGTATAAGACGCTTCTAACATCGACGTTTTTTAAAGGCTTTTTCGGGGCAAAGTCTCCGTCTTGTAATCAGAACTTGTTAATGTCTAACACAAAAAATATGAAATTAGAAATACGAATCCTCATCAGGATACATATTATTTTTGTCCTTCTAGTTGAGAGATATGATAACTGCCCTGCTATGAGGAGAGATGAACAAAGAGAAAATAGAGAAGAGTGCGCCGACGTCCCAGACATGAAACCAAAGTATCAACACATCCATCCTGCCTCCATCATAAGCCCCCAGTTACTCGAGGAAGACACTCGAGCTCCATCCTTCAAAAGTGCGTTTTCAGTTTGTGACATTATACCATCAACTCTGCCAGTTGTAACCTATCACAACGTTGCGTTGTCCCGTTACACTGAAACAAATGCCCGGTTCGCGTGCCTGGGGGACGGAAAACTATACGCGGGGCTGTTTTACGGAAATAATTCAGGAAGAAATCAAGTGGCCCTTACCAAACAAAAATAATGACGCACTTAGATATATAACAGGGTGGACTCGATGAATTCTAGACAAAAATCAATACTGGAAGGAAAGAAGACAGGAAGCATATGACAGAGCAGAAAGACAGCAGGCCAGCCAGGAAAAAAGTGAGAACGAACGGCTTCTAGGATACCAAATACAGCTGTTTTTCTTTCCACAGTTGTCACTGTGTGGTGTAATTCGAACACCAGCCGGAATAGCGATAATTAATAAACATGATACGACGAAGGGACATTCATTTGAAAATGCATTATAGCACTTTCCACGTGAAAAAACATTTAATTGCACAGAATTTGTTTTTCATTGTAAGCCAGTAAAAAATGTGTTATACTATAAAATATATTTAAAAATGTATGTTAATAATGCTCCCACTCACAAATAAGTTAATTAAACAACGGTTTCTTCATTTTTACAATGAACTGACAATGGAGGGAATTGAACATACATAGTAGAAAGCAGGCAGATGGAGGACGCACTGATAGAATGAAGACGCCTTCTGATAGCCGATGGATACTCAATGCAATAAATAGAATAGGTGAATATCTATGCTAGATGGCATGGTATATGACGAAGCTGAATTATCGACAAAGTGATTAGTTTGCTTTAATTTTGAAATTAAATCAGCCATCATGTCCAAGTCGACATTAAAGAAAACAATTTTGTTGTCAAATATTTATGGGCGAACTGCAAAGGCTTGCCTGTAAAGTGAAATTATAACAGGGTGATTGAAAAAAAAAGTAGGCGCCATAGGAAGAGACAATATTATCATCACTGACGATCACAATTATTTTGGATACATTATTACGGCAATCATGTAGATGACAAAAAAAAAAGGCTGGTTGGAGAAAAAGAACGGGAAAAGAGGAGACAAAAGTAGACGGATGGAATCGCTGTATGGTTGTGAAATTAACACTGTGGCCCAAATGATGACATCGAAAAAGCAGATTAACGAGAACAGTGGCTATCGAAGCCTTTGTTTGAGGCATTAAATGATGGAAGCTGCGTTTCAGCTTTAATTATTTTTCTACCAGCTCTCTTTATAACAGAAACAACAGAACCGCTTCTCTCCATAATTTCCTCAGTCAGAGCACGTCATTAGAGTCTGGATATTAATGGTCAGGCCAACTTCTGCTTGCTGCCTGACTTCACTGTTTGTACCCCTCCACCCCGGCCCCCTTTCCCCTTCCCGATTCTCCTGCTTAATGGAAAACATTTGGTTCTCATTAGCTTTTGTTGTTATCCATCCCGTTGCTCCTAGCAGTTGTTTTGGTAAGGTGGTCCCCCATACACTGGAATAGATGTCACCATACGCTGTCGATAGTGGCCACCTCAATATCACGGGCTACACATATCTAGCGTCCTTATAACAGGCCAAACACCCGGTGGTCATTGAAGGCTGACTGTTTACATCGACCAGATTTGAAACGTCATCGTGCCAAAATCAGTAACAAGAGACCAAATTGCCGACCTTAAAAAAAGAGACAGTAATTAATAAAACAAAAATCAGTGACATCAAAACATTCATCAAATTCAGATATCAAGCAAAAAATATTAAACATTTTTTAAAAATGGCCAGATTAAGAAAAGGCCGCCAAATCTGTGAGCATCATTTATGTAAGGTTCACCAGGAGTCATCCGATCTGAGATTCACTCACCCAAATTTCGTCCTCTCAGAATGAAAATTGTCCAGACTACAGAATAAAACTGTTGCAGTTAGAACAATTTTCTTCTTGGGCCACAAACTATTGCCAGCCTTCAATGAATCAGGTCATCTGGTCTGTTTATAGGGACGACTAGGCTACAACACATTTATTTGTTTCCACTGAGATCTCAGGGACGTTTGAATTGCTCGCTCTCAATCACGATATCTGTTTATCAGTTTTTCTCCACATTCAAGTTTAGTGTTAACCATAGACATACTGAGCTTAGTATAATAGACCCGGGGCGCATGGGCAACTGCCGGTCCAATTTGAACAGAACGTTGGCGCTCCAAGTCAGGGAGTCGACTGCAGTATGGAAGGAAGCAATACAGCATTAGAAAGGCGGGTTGGGTAGGAAATTTATGACTAAAACTCTTCGCTATGAGTGACAGACTTATAAATTTAAAGCCTATTGAATCTAGATGCTCTCCAAATAATAATAGTGGTGAGTAGTGTTTATAATTTAATTACGGAGGAAAACAATATAAATAATAAATAAATAGTAGTAGTTGTACAACGAGGGGACTAAAGGAAAAACTACTGAAAAAATTTACGATACATTAGGCCTGATGCTACTCAGTGAATCTGCGGAGAGAGTGAAGGCAAGAAAGTGAGAAGGAAGAAAAGAAAACAATAATGGATGATTCAAAATAAAGCCCTTCGCCATTCCTTACATTTTTAAAGTGTCCAAGATTATGTAGATGTGCATGCAAGAATTTACATCTATAACATCTAACACCAAAGGAAAATGGGATTTTGTTTGTGAATGTTGACCAGAATTAGGTCCATTTTGTTTTGTTTTTTCTTTGTATTATGCGTATTTACAGTGGCGCCCATTTGTTTTTTACTCACACATATACAACTCAAATAATTTGACTTTCTACTAAATCTTCTTCACCTCCTTTGCTTTAGGTCATATTGTTTTCTTTTCTGATCTTGCTTCCTTCTTTCGACTGATCCACTGATTAATATCAGGTCTGATGTGTGGTAAAGTTTAGGAGGCTTTCGTTTAGTCCTCTTCCCGTATCAACTGTTAACATTTATTTATCTTTTATTTAGTTCCCCATAATTTAATGACAAGCACTATTATTATTATTTGGAGGGCATCTAGGTTCAATAGCCCTTAAATTTATAGCAAAAAGTTTTAGCCCTAAATTTCTCACCCACCCCATGTTTTTTAGTGTTTTTTTCTATAAGCTTCTTTCCAGAGTCCGGAAGAGTCCCGTAGATGAGCGACACTCACATCGCTCAATTCAGTCAATGGCGGCGAAAGGCTTATTGAGAGCACGCCGGATCTAGTTATACTAATGTCTATGGTGTTAACTGACCGATTGACCAGTGGTATACCCCGTACATGGAACACTGCTCTATAGGACAGAGCCTTGACAGTCGCAGCCGATCGTTATTGTAAATCATCACTTCATAGTCTACCGTGGCCTTGGACGAATTTGGTCAATGAACGGCATCGACTTGCTTATTTCACCAATGTTTAGGTTATGCCATCGTATTTCAATTCACCGCTTCTCAATAAAAATCTTTTTTTTTTTTCTTTTTTTTTCTTCAGATAATAAGTATGAACTCAGTAGTATGATGTCCATGTACAACTTTCCAAACTGCAAGATCGTCTTTCTCAGAACTATTTTCACTGGGCTGACCTTTTCATTAAGCTTTGAAGGAGATGTCAAATCCTGCGCAAAGCGACTTTCTTTAGACACGGATCACAACGCATCGTTCACTGGTCGGTTTCAAGAGCAAGGGAAATATTGCCTTACTTTCACTAGCTGGGTCAATGGACATTCCATTACTGGGTTGTAGTATTCTGTTCCCTGTCAGTATCTCACAGGCCATAGAATTTCAGAAATATAAACCCGCTAGAGAGAAAGAGAGGAGGAGGAAAGAGAAGGAATAGTAACAAATGAGGAAAGCGCGATACGAGAGTGGAAGATCTGGGGAACGGAAAAAAAAAATCCTTTTTTTTTTTTTCGATGAAGCTTTAACACCATTTCGTCGCAATTTGTCGCCCACACGAATGAAATGACATGGTTTTGATGTTTATAATTGTCTATGCAACTATTACTGACCGACGAAGCTGCACAGAGGCATATCTAGATATAATTCTTTTCAATTTGTGCAGTAGAGGATGCTAAAATAGCACACTGTTCGGGTTCACTTAAATATCTTGACAGAGGATGCAAAGACATATTATTATAGTGAAAGAGGAAGGTTTCACACTGATACAAACTCCTGCCGGGCTGGGCATAGCGGGGATGAGAACGGAAGAAAAAGATAGAGACTGGTATTTAGAGGTAATTACTACATATCCCTAGGGTCATGAAGAAATGAGTGTTTTCTAAACCTAAGAAAATACAATCAGTCGGGCCTCCGATTGATAAGGGATTTGGTGACTAGGAGTTTCATAGTTCTAGTTCGCTTCTTGAATTTGTCCGTGGATACACTGCTCGAAGTCTTAGAAAGACGCAGTATAATGATGAGTCTGAGATAGCGCTGATGTTAACTGGAACAGACAGGGGGTCGTTATTTTATTTTGTGATGAAAATGAAGTCAGACAAGTTAACACATAATGTCAGTTAATCAGTTTTGTAACATCTGTTTGTAAATATTGATGGGGTTAAAAAAAAAAAACTTTGATCTTTTCCTAAACTTCAATAGAGTGATATGCAAATTGTTAACTTTCAGAAAATAGTAGACGTAATTGAGCTGGATCGACTTCTCTAGGGCACTTAGCACCTTAGAAGTGAACGTCGAGTTCTCAGTTAAGTAATTATATGAACTTTGTGGTCGTCTGTGCACAACTGAAATTAATGATAACAATATTAGGCTCTATTTGCCTTCCGTTCTGAACTTATTATATCAGCTTGAACTAATCTGGACTGTAACATTATTGTGAGCTAAGCCTCTAAACAATGTTACCGGTGAGATATTGTTGTGGGCATGAATCGCGAAGATCATGTGGCGAAAATCGACATTCTTTTAAAACGTATAATGCTGATACAGTCACTGCATGTAAAAATACAGTAGCTTAAGAAGTTCCGTCCAGGATAACAGAAAGAGCACTTTAAATAACCTCAGAATTTATAGTACTGTATTATAGATATTTACATTTTTTTTCCACCAGATTCAGATGCCCATCATCTCTATTAACTAAAATACCTCTTTGGGGCCATCAGTGTCACTAATGGACTGTAATAGTGTGAATTTTATGAAGTGATCCAGCAGCTATTTACGCATATTCAGATTTTAGGGAAGATGGCTATGCTGGATGACAAGAAACAAAAAGAGACTAACACACTGTCAGTCAGTCCCCACTCAACCAGTTGTGCTTAACTCTTAGCTTTATCCAGAGTTGCTATCGTTTATTTTTTTACACGAACACAGACTGCCTGTTGACAGGACAATAAGGACGCTGCCTACTCGGACACATGGCCGAAGGTCTTTCTGCATCGATCCAGTCCAACATTATGGTCTCAGGCAACCAGACAGAAACTCAAGTAATCACTTTTGCCCTCCCAGTCTCTGTGGTCTTAGCGGTCATTTCCGGACCAGTGAATATTATTCACCCATTATTTACTAACCCATGCTTGCTTCCCTTCCATCCTTCTGGCCGCTCTTGCAGTTCTCTATCAAGCATGCGCGCATCTGTGTATGTGTGTATCTGAGTGTTAGCATGAATGTAATTATGAGAGCCAGCGAAGTTGCGGAAATGGAGAGAAACATATTATGCTGAGGTATTTTCCGAACCGGAACAATGCGGAGTTTTAGTTATTTCAACACCGTTTATTCTCCTTTTTGGTCACGATACCACCCCACCAAAACCAACATGTCATCCTTCTCTCTCTCGTTCTCTTTCTTTCTTTCCTGTTTCCTCTTTTTTTTTTTTTTTCGCTTCATCTCTGATTTTTTTGTCCACTTTAGGTTCCATCAATGTCGACGCACCAGCTCGATTACTTTCACTTCACTAGAGTAAATCCAAAAAATGAAGATCACTTATTAAGTTTACAAGCATATTCTTTTGAATGTGTAGGCATGAGGCCATCATTAGAGTGAATGATGTTTCAGTTCACACTGATAGCAGGTTATTATTATCATTTTTTTTATATATCTGTTGTTTTGGTTGCTTTTACCATATTCCTTTACTTGCAAATACGATTAGAGTGTTAGTTATAAATTTTCGAACTGTAAGAAAAAGACAGCATTCTGAATGATGATGACCCAAGAAGGATTCTATGATCCTTCATCTTCAAACTCGAATAAGAATATAACATGAATATGACTGTGACTCTCTGAAGTATCATTCTAATGAGGTCATTAGAATTTTACCATCATTCTCTTTTTGAAGATCATTCATAATAACAATTACACATCTCTGGAGATGGTGTAAGAGAAACATGTGTCTCATGACAATAGACCTGGTCATGTGTCCCTCAATAGTTTAAGTTGTAACAGAAAATTGTTCTTAGTGGAACTTAAGCTGCCGCTCTGTTCCGGGGCAATGGCCATGCGAGATCAACCTGGAGTTTTGAAACCTTTCTATGTCTAGGTTTTCTCTTTTCTTGGAAAAATTGATATTTTTTGGAACTTAATTTATTTGTTGAGAATCTTTTTCTTTTCTCGTTCCTTTTCTTTTTCCTGTTCCTTTTTATGTCTGTGTGTGTATGTGTGTATTCTTTTAGTTTTTAAATTCAGTATTACCTCGTATACATTACAAGTCCATTTACTCACTTTCTCTCGCAAGACTCTCAGGTGATATAGTCACACTCTATTCTGAGACATCTCTAGCGACGGCGTTCACTCGGCACAAACAATTTAATAATGACCACAATTCCGATGGCGTAGTTTTCCCGGACAGGCCACGAGTTCTTCGAGGTCTCTTTTTAGCCAGATCTACGGTTACACCGGAGACATGGCCGGAATTTGCAGTCAGATTGATCGCTTTCTTCACACCAAATTAGAATGCAGAGCCAATCTATACCTCTTCTATTTCGTCCTCCTCCAATTCAATAAGGACATTGCGTAGACAAGGAGTCCAAATTGAGAAGAGGACGTATGTGTGTGAACGTAGTGGAGGCGAATGCCTGATGTTCAGACTGACAGAAGGGGCGGACAGAAGAGGGATTGGATTGAAGAATTTGACGGTGGAAATGGATTAGCTGGAGGAAAAGGATCAGGGATGGCAGACAGAAAATGCCACCTGTGAGAATGACCCGGAATTTCCTTACTGTGCTTTACTCATTGTAGTCGTGTTTGTTGTTGTTGTTGTTGTCGTTGTTGTTGTTGTTGTTGCTGCTGCTGCTGCTACTGCTGCTGCTGCTGCTGTTGTTTTCGTTGTAATTATTTTAGTTTTGTTTTGCTTTGTTATGCTTTGTATTTATGTTGTTGTCTTTAATTTCTTTTTCTTTTCTTTTTTGTTTTGTTTGTTTTCAGGGATTAATATAATTAAATTTTTATTTATGACTCACCACATACTGACAGTTCGATTGATCCCAATGAACGACATGACTCGCTTGAGTGCCTTTGAACTGGACGAGAACAAATCAATATTGTACTAATTAAACTCATGAAAGTCCTTATGTATTAAACCCAAATCAATGAAATTAAAATAATTCGACGTCATTAAGTCTTTAGCAGTGTGTTTTTTTAAAGGTTCGTATCGCTAGACTTCTCTAAGTAAGCCAGTGATACTCATTTCCTCCGACTGCCTCACTATCTGTTGACTTGATGTGTCTGTACAAAAATTCGATCCGTCTCTTCTCATTATGTTCTCAAGCTTTATTAGTCTCTCTCTCTCTCTCTCTGGTCCTATCTTCTATCCACTCTCTTGTTCATCCCTGTCTCCGTTTGCTTTTTTATTTTATTTTATTTTTTGGTATCATTTTTATGCACATTTCTCATTTCACATTTTCCTACCTTGTTCTTCTCTTTATCTCTCTCTCTCTCCCTCTTTATGTCTCTCTCTCTCTCTCTCTTTGTTTCCGGCTTCGTCTCACATCTCTGTTCCAGTACTTGGTTTGGTTTTCCAGGAGCATTAAAAAAAAAAAAAAAAGAAAACAATTTCTCACTGACTCCTCGCTCAATCTTAAATAGATTATGAAAAAAGTGATTGATGTTTTATCCATTGGGATCCACGATCTAATTACAAATAAGTGCTTGCTTTGTGTCATAAATATTCATTTGAACTCACTGTCCTTCACATTATTAAAAGTGTATTTAAATCTTTAATAGTTAGACAACATTGGAGGAGAAAGATAAAGACAATTCAGCATTGAGAATGATAAAGAATGATAAAAAAAGAACACTGAACAAAAAAAAATCGATAGGAAAGTGGAAGAGAACGTTTGGCAATATAAAAGAGTCATAACATCCTGATTGTTCTTGCCACCTACATGTTGAATTTCCCTGTCGTCTCCGACCCGACGGATGAGAAAACAAGCAGGTCGTCAAAGTATCTGCTTGCCTGACCAGTGCAGGGTATTCTTAAAGGTGAAGGAGATTTATGCAGTTCGGCTCCATCCTCATGCCTTTCAGATGCAGGAACTGCGACATGTAGGACGGCCATAGATTCAGTATTTTCTTGATTGGTCTGATTGCTCATCTTTATAACGACTTCCCGTACTGAAAACTTTTGACTATAGTCCTGCACAATCTTCCTCAGTATGGTTAATGATACTGCAACCAGTGTGTTAACGCACCTCTTGCACTATTAATATCCTATTACATTGACTACATATATATATTACTCCGGCCTTAAAGTAGAAGTATCTCCTTAAAAAAAAAAGTTCTATCAACTTTAAACACTGATGTAATATGAAAATCTCTACTGCCATATACCAGCCATGCAGTGACATCACACAGCAGTTCGACTCTTGGACTTTGCCTTTCATGTTTTTGCTAGAACTGTCATTGGTTGTTTGCGTGTTTGTGTGTTACCTTTTGGTTTTTTTTTTTAAATTCAGTCAGCATGATCTTTGCAATTGATTATCTACAAAGACGTTTACATCTTCCAGATTTGCTTGTCACTTACAGATCCATGCATTGTAAACATTATAGGTAGTAGAATAATTCTCAATGTATAAAGAAGATGGCATGAAAGACAAACGATAAAGCATTTCAGTTTTCGTCACCGGTCAATAAAGTATCGTAGTCATATGTTCTCATTCCATCCTATTTCATACTTTAAACAACTGATGTAGACCAACATTGACTGAGATATAGATATATTATGCTCCATAAACTGCTATGTAATTGTATGATTGTAAATGCGTGGCTGGGACCAGGATAGCTGGATAGTACTGTTAAGCAGACACAAAACAAGACTTATGTTTTATCTATCTGAGAAGGTGAAAATAGCTTACAGTACTACAAAACACTGGACGAAAAAAATAAACAAACAAACACACAAAACAAAACAAAACAAAACAAAAGCAACAGCTAAAAACTGCGAAAGTTTTGTACATCGATCAATATCAGTGAGATTGCTATAGCTTCTAGTGATAAAATACTGAAAGTGTTTCGTACATAAACATGGGCTACATTGATCTGTGAAACATTCAAAGCTGAGATCAGTATTTTTAAATATTGATAGCACTATTTTTAGTTCTATAATTAACTGACAGAGTGCCATCATGTGAGGCATGGTAACTGAGAGCATAATACTTTGCCATTAATCTTTACAGTTAATAATCCACGTCAAAGACCGCAGTCAAACAGATCTTAATCCCTTAAATGTCCAGCCACGACAGACTCTGTTATTGATTATTGCTAGTTGTTTGTCAGTGTCACTCAGGCCTGCGGAATGCAATTTGTTATTCTTCTGTAAGTGCACATCGGTTTCTATTTGCCAGAGTTCCTGCTTCTACTTTAAGCATTTTTCGGTCTCGGTATAATATCACGCATCATATATATATATAATGTCCATTTATGAACTAATTTTTTTCTTTTGGTTTGATTTGTTGTTGGTGTTGTCTGGTATCCGGAAGAGCAAAATAATAATGTTGCTTGTAGTTCCTTGCGATCGTTTAACACATAATTCCAATATATTGACCGATATTCTAATAGAAAGCTCTCTTTTGAGAATGAAAAGCAGCCATACACTTGTTTAGAAGTTTTGTATAGTTCTAAATAATGATATTTTGCGACTGTAGTATGATCTTTTGGAAGAAAGTTGATAGAGATGAAATGTTTCTTATTTCATAGAAGATAACCTTAGTGATCCT
This sequence comes from Peronia peronii, assembly GCA_039654565.1. Classification (NCBI taxonomy): domain Eukaryota; kingdom Metazoa; phylum Mollusca; class Gastropoda; order Systellommatophora; family Onchidiidae; genus Peronia; species Peronia peronii. The sequence goes on from JBCEWB010212171.1 coordinate 15,759, forward strand.
TATATTATTGATTAGACTTTTCTATTTTTCATTACAAGCAAACATTTTCTGAAGGTTACGTATAGTTTTTATGAGAGCTGGCCAACAATCGTTACCTGGCTAGGGGAACATCAGCATGAGCCATAGCTCTGTGATTGACCAGCTTACCAAGCGTGTGCAATGCAGTAATGTTGTGATAGGCCTAGTCATTCTTAACTTCAAATAATGCCATTTTGTTTGAATTATTTTGTTTACTAGTTTTCATTCCTATGCACATAAGGCTTAAACCCCGTTTTGACTGTACAGGAATACGTGAAAAAGCTAGGCACGAGAGTATTGAGTCTGCGGCATCTAAATTGATTCCAGCGTTATGTTTAAATTGCGTGTCATAAGCCTTTATGGTTAACTCAAAGAAAATCGTGAAACGAAATGCATCGAGCGCTAATGAGCTCAGCAAACCATGTGTGCATAAGAATAGAACCTGGGGATGAAAATAATTGGAAAGGAAATCTGATGCCCAAATAGAAAATGAATAAATAGATAATAAATTAATTAATTAATTGGTTAATTGAATTAATAAATAAAAAAGCGTGAATACAAATTACAGTTGTTGACAGTCGACAACTTTTCTGTCTTATATGGACTTAAATGATAAAAACGAACAGCATTAACAAAAAAGAACAAAATGCAGCTAATACATGGCAACAAATGAATACGTTTGGGAAACAAGAAATATGCGATATATATTAATGAATACAACTTGTGCTCGTTTACATTCTTTTACAATTTTTTTCTTGGATTAAAAACGAGCTAACGAACAAAAAGGAAGAAAACAGTAGCTCAAAACTTTTTATATAGTCCTAACAAGTTCATATTCTTTATTAATACTATTAGTGTTAAAAATATTATTATTAGGCCCCTATTATTATATTATCATTGTTATTAATATTATTATTATTTGTGAAGAAACGAATCTGAGAGTTCATAAAATGCTAGCATTGGTTAAATTTCATTGTGTGATTTCTTGCTAGGCTCTTTTTAAATGTGGGACACAGCTTGCTATTGTACACTGATTCTTAAACGCCTTGCTTTGCGTGTAAATAATCTTAATGCGCAAGAAAAGAAAGCCAACCAAGCTGTAAGGGGAAAGAGCACAATTTACAAATAAAAAAATAATCCCCCTCCCTCTCCCCCCCCCCTCTTTTTCAAGTCATGCAAAATTTTTCTTTTCAGCAATTTTATTCTGAGCTAGTGCTAGTCGACAGTGATTCCTGAATTTCAAGTCCCGCATATAAATCTCTCCCAAACCTCCTGTACTTTTATTGTGATGTTGTAGATGTAAACGATGTATTTAAATACAGAATAATTAATGAAACTGCAAGCAAAACGCGGCACCACATTCAATAAGTAACAAAGCCATGTGTAACAAGAGAGAGCAGAGCGCTAATGTTATGAAACTTTTACATCAAGCCTGCTTAAATTACATGTCGAAAAGTGATGAACTGTATAAGGCTTTTTAATATGGACCCATATCTGATAAGCTGTATGTATTTTGGCTGGAAATTGAATTTGTTCTTGAAATATTATCCAATTACAAAATTACAAGACGGACTTATGACTTGATTTATGACTATTTTAAGGGAATTGAGAATAGTATTGGTGAAAATGAAATAAATGTGAAAGTCGTGTGAAAGAGAGCAAATCTTTGCATGTGATGTAGAGGAATTTATCATGGTCAGCGAGCAATGGTCTCTTTACGCAGTGTATGCATATATCTATAATGACTTAGGAGGTTAATTGAAGGTAAAGCAATAAGACTAAAGAGAACGATGGGAGGGCAAGCGTGGAAGGGATGAGAAATTGAACAGAATCTCTGTCAAAACTTATTACAGGCACAAAAAAAAACAGCTTGAAAAAGAACTGCTGTGGCATACTAGAAAACTAGCTGAATATAAGAAAAGTGAAATAAGAGACTTGAGGCAGTTTGTCAGGGTTTTTGCTTGGAGTTATGCGTACTATATATCATGCCCTCAAAATGTCTTACATCGGTATAAAAAACTTGCGTCTGCGGACAGAAGATCAGCTAGCCTAATGCGCATGTGCGGAAACGGCAATCAGCTGTGATTACATGGGAAACGGGGTCAAACAGTTTTGTTTTTTTTTCATGCGAAGATCTAGATTTAGATCGATTTAAATAAGATTATATAAATTCTTCATTTATTTATCTAAATACGGTAACATAAGCAAAACAAAACAAAACAAAACACTGTCTAACCTGCAAACAGCGATAAAAAACATGATAAAACTATCACAACGTGGAAAAGCAAGCAGGGGATAAAGAGATGTTTACAAAACGATATGACGTCTATCACGCATGCTGAATAGCCCGGCTGACCTTCTGTCTGTAGACGCGTGTATGAAAAGCAATCATTCTGATCGAAAGGGGCGATTGCATTTTAAAATTTTTTTAAAACAATAATAAAATTCAGAAAGACACCGGCAGATCCTGGGCGGATTATTTATTTATTTATTTTTTCTATATATTTAGCGAGCAGCCTATAATGTAAATGCTAATTGGTGTGATTGTTTACATAATGCTTTGTTTGTGGGTGTTTGTTGTTGGTATTGCTCTTTCGTCGTCTTCTGTGCATTTATTTGGTGTTAACATTGTTATTTTTGACATTACTTTGTTCCGTTTACATTTCACAGTATTCCATTATCGCTTCCCTTAAAATCCACGCATACTTTAAGCTGATAAAATCTATGTTCATCAATACAACAGACTTACAATAAAGTGAGCAATTTTAATGAAACAACGTCTTGGAGAACACAGTGCGACAATGGAAAACCAGAAACACTATGGATTATACCAATGCTCTTAGAGAAACTAAGAAATAGAATACATTAGCTATGGATTATTGTGGATTTTTTTTTTGTTGTTGTTGTTGTTGTTTTGTATCAGTTGTTTTATCATATTTAATCATCTTATGAGGGATAAGTGGAGATAATCTTTAGATAGAAATGATAATTGTAGAAAAACGCAGACTTGGTGAATGAGAGCGCGTGAAGGAAACTAAGAAATAAAGAGAGGAAAATATGAAGATAAAAAACCAGGATCAAGAACAGACAGAAGCTGAAAAAATGGATCGGATCGGATCAGTCAAATTAAAATTTTAATCACATTGAAGTTGGTTTAAAGCTATCCTAAAAACCGATTGAAAAGTTGTGGGAATGGAAATGCGAAAATAAATCTAAAGAAAGAGAGAGAGAGAGAGAGATGAAGAAGAAGAGGAAGAAGAAGAAGAAGCTGGGGGAAAAGTCGGAATAGAGCTAGAGAAGAGATTGAAAGAAAAACAAAACTATCTGTAACAAGCAGAAACAAAGTTTAATATCGACCTGAAATAATTGTTCCTGCAGAACTGCAGAACTTTGTTCTCATGGACGCCCTGCTAGGGTTAGATCCTCAAGAAATGAAAACTGATCGCGAGTCACAGTGAGCACGTCTGAATATAAGCAAATAGGCATCAATGGAAATATAGGAAAAGACGTCAAAGAGTGCAATGGAAAGTTACACTTAACAGAGGCTGACCACATCAATTCATAAGGCACGGGCGAAGAATGAGAGAGGGAAAGAAAGTAAGAGAGAAAGAGAGGCGGGAGAAAAAAAAAACTAAATAAAATGGAATGAAGAGTGGACGAGAAATAAAGAAGGAGAAAGGAGCAGTAAAATGAAGTCGGTAATATAAGCTGCCCACTCAAAAAACTGAGTGCCCCAGTGCAGTACGCTGAGGGCAGCAGCTCAAGGCAAGCACTTAATCTCCTCAAGAACACGTCCGTCTATTGTAATACTTACCCCATAAATGGAGACAATGTGATGCCGGGAAGAGATTAATATCTGGCTTATATTGTAAGCAGAAAAGAAGTGGCTAACATAGGGAACAAATAACGCAGTCCTTGATCTGCTTCTGAACTGGTATGCATTTTCTCTCTCTCTCTCTCTCTCCGCACACTTGTATTATTTAATTCTCTAGAATGAAAAATGTACGTATAATGTACAAATTATTGGCATATCAATTGTAAAAGCGCCCGTCGGGATCAGAGTCCGGGGCGGCTGCATTAATTAAATTACTTTGGTCTGTTTGAATCTTTCGCTGCTTCATCTTGTCTTACCGTCACCTTAGCCAGAGTGTAAAGGAAAGTTTAATCTTCTTCTCTTTTTAGGAGGTGTGTGTGTGGCGGTTGTATGTGTTGAATTGGGGGAAGTGGGATGAGGAGGGGAGAATATGATGTAGTCATCAGACCAATCACTTTCAGACGATATTGACTACGTATCAGTTTCTCGCAATACTTATGACTGTTATTTCCGACAAGGATAGAGAAGCTCATAAAGTATGGCTTTCTTTATTCTTTTCGCATCTTGTGCCTTGATATCTTTCTTACCCATCTTTCTATAACACTGATTTGATTTTTCTTTTTTGTATCATTTTAGTTTATGGATGGTGCTAACACGTATATACAGGGGCAGGTGAAGATATTTTGATAACATTGGTCAACAAAGATTTTGCCTCCGGGCAACCAACATGCTTACTTTATGTTTTCTGGTACGCTGATTTCAAATTTGAAATTTCTCCTGTCACGTCACATGTTTTAGTTATTGTCCATTTTATATCTAAAAATGATTTTTTTTTGCAATATTGAATACACATTTCGTCCAAGAAAACCTCCAACTGTAAGATGAATATAGAAATTATGCAATAATTAAAATATAAGTATGTAATAATGCAGTAAACTACTGTAGGCCTGAGAATCACGCTCACTGATGCAATCAAGGTGGTATTTTGTAATATAATGGGCCTATTGTTTTATTGTTGCCACATTGTGGTATATGGATGTCAGCTGTCTAAGCTCTACTTCACTGATGTTGTTTACTATTTGATAAAAACAAATACTGGATTGAGAGGCTGTGTATAATAATATCATCCTGACAATTTTTGTTATGTATATGGAAAATTTACTCCACAAAATCAGGGGAAAAAGCTGACAAGTAACGTGGAACTTGCATACAGACATTACTTTGGATGTAAAATTGGCAATCAAGACAAATCATGGGCACCTCATGTGAGTTGCATGACTTGCTACTCTGGAATATTGAATTGGTTTAATGGCCACTGACAGAAAATGCCTTTTGTTGTACCCATGATCTGGTGTAAACAAACAGATCATCACATTGATTGTTTCTTTTGCATGACGAAAATTGCGGGTTTCTCAAAGAAAAACAAGTCAACTCTGTATACTAAACTGACGATCAGCATTGAAGCCAGTGCCTCATGACAAAGAGAATCATGCGTTTCTTCCGCCTGCAGGCCTGCTTGATGATAGCAATAGTACTGATGATGAATGTTTCAATAGTCTTGCGTGTGATGAGGACGAATTTGAAGCAGAAATTGGTGAAACGATGCCGCACTTGATTAATCAAGAAGATCTTAATGATTCAGTCAGAGATCTTTCCTTCTCCAAAAAAAACGGCTGATTTGCTCTCCTCTGGGTTACAGCAATGGAATCTTTTACAGAAAGGTGCCAGAATAACTGTGATTTGTAGTCGTCACACAAATCTTGCATCCGATTTTCAAATGGAGAAATAATGATGTTTGCTACTGTAATGATAGTAATGTTCCTATGCACGAGCTCGGACATGATCACATCCCAAATGAGTGGAGGCTGTTTATAGATTCAAGCAAGACAAGTTTAAAAACTGTACTGTTACACAATGGCAACGTAAAGTGTGCTGTGCCATTGGTGCATGCAGTGGGTTTATAGGAAGCTCATGAATCAATAGACCTTCTTCTTAGAGTGTGTCAGTGTGCAAAACACATCTGGTGTTTATAGTGATATATTTGTTTACAATTGTTACATTTGTGGTAATGGCAAAGTAATATGTTTTCTTCTTGGACTGCAGATGGGATACACCAAACATATGTATTTCTTGTGCCTTTGGAATAGTCGTTATAATTACATTAGAAAACAATGGCCAGAAAGGAGTGATAATGTAATTGGCAAGTACAAAGTTCTGCATATGCCCCTAGTAAATCCATAGAAAGTGCTTCTGCCCCCGCTTGACATAAAACTGGGATTATGAAGAACTTTGTCAAAGCTATGAACAGAAATAGAGACGGTTTTCAGTACCTCAGTAAGAAATTTGGAGGCGACAAAAGTGAAGCAAAACTGAAAAAAGGTAATTTCTTGTGGGGCCCTGAAATTCATGATTAGTTGTTGGTTGATGACTCATTTAAAGACAAACTAAATCCACTTGAACGTCCGTCCTGGGAAGCTATCCATTTTGTTGTGGAAAAATTTATAGGAAATTACAAAGCGGACAACTCTTCTGACTTGGTAGAAAACTTTGCTGAAAACATACTGTCATTGGAAGTGCGAATACATTTTAAAATGCACTTTCTGCACTCGCATCTTGACTTTTTCTTGTCCAATCCCGGAGATCTCAGTGATGAGCATGGTGAGAGGTTTCACCAAGACATAAAGGTGATGGAAAACAGATATCAAGACAAGTTTAACCCCAATGTGATGGGGGATTACTGTTGATTTCTTCAACACGAAACAGACACACCACACAAGCGAAAGTGAAAGAGCCTCAAGCACATCTGATTTATTCAAAGAGTGTTGCTAATTTGTAAATTCTAAAATTGTTTTGATAAATAATCTATGGACTCTTTATCAGTTGTTTAGCACTTTGAAATGTCAGAAATAGTGATTAAAATGTATCTGTGGTTTACTTTTATTCACAGCAATAATTCTGTGTTTTGTGTTACTAAGTAAAAATCGGAATCCTGAATATCATAACAACCTGACGTGCCAGCTCAAATCTCTGAATCTGAAATCAGCGACCTCAAATTACTTTAAAACATATTATAATGTTTCCAAGAAACTTGATGAACATATTGTTTGACATAATATCTAAAGAGTTACATATTTTCAGCCCTTCCCATGCAATAGAAAATTTTCTAGAAATTTTGAACATGCCATGTAACAAAAATTCAAATTTCGCCGCTTTTTTTCCTACTAAAAACCTATTTTTCTCTAAAACTTACCAACCGAATTCAACACACATACGTACGTTTTTCGGTCTTGTTGTGAAAATGATATAAAGCAAATTTGGTTAGGATCGGTTTCGAAACTAAAAATAGCGTCCAAAAACCGGGTTTTGAGAAATGCGTTTCAAGTTGTTTTTGTTTTTTTTTTTTCAGCGAAAAATTGAGATGAAGAGTTTTTTATTCGGGTGTCAGCTTCGAAACAGCCCTTTTTTTTTTTTTTTTAACATACCAACCTTCTTTCCCTGACTTCTGTGTCTCTTCTTTCCGTTTTTTGGCTTTTTGGGCGTATCTTTTCTCGAATTTAGCTCCTTACCCCCATCGCTATAAGGGCTCCCATAACATCATTTTGTTTTATCTTTTATTTTATCCAAACCAAGCGTGTTTTGACCTTTACTATGACATATAGTTCACAACTGAGCTCTGAAGTAGCAGAAAGAAAGCATAATTTCACTGTTTATAGGACATGGAGATCCATTTTAGAACGCTTACACTGGTAATCTGCATGATCAGCAGTATTTTTCGCCTCATAGTGGTCATCCAGTGTCCATCCTTGGCACTGGAGTTCATGATTTTGCTAGAAAGGTCATAATCAAGTGTTTTATGCACTCTTTGCCTATATATATAATCAAATAGTGATGATCTAGGACTGCATGTAGAAGCCAGGTTTGCCTATCGTTGAATGACCATGGGTCAAACATGTTAGAATGGACTTATCGACTTTTTGATACCATTTTTATACTCACAAAAGGCAGGGCTTTCAAGAGAAAACGAAAGCACAAAATCGCATTTTTTTTTAGCAAAATCCATAACCCCCCCCCTCCCCCCCTCACTTAATGATTTAATGGCGTAGGAAAACCTCTGAAAAAACGCCAGACGTACTTCCGCGTTTTTTGTTTTTGTTTTTTTCCCGAAACCTTGTGTTTTACTATTGAAGTTCCCGCCCGTCAATTTATGTGGGACAAAATTGTTTGTTCAAAGCGTTGCGCGAAGAGATTTCATTGTCGGATGTGTGTTAGATGTTGAGACTGTGTACTTGAATGCTTCTTGTGTAGCCCGTGGGTAATTGTTTCTGGTTCAAGACTTCATCATGCATCGGCAGAAGATCGACCTTGAGGCCTCGAGGAAAATATTAGGCCTGCCTCGCCCCATCTCTCCTTCATTTATTCTGCCGGTTTGCTTTGATGATTTGCCACGCAGCCTGTGGATGTTTACTTTCATAGTAGTGCATGCAGTCCTCTTATAAAGAGAATGGTTTAGCTGGAGAGAGTGGCGGCTAAAAGATTTGTTCCGACTAGGCGAACGGCTGGAAATTCCCGTCTAATTTTAGTAGAGGGGTACAAACACTGCAAACTGTTCACTACCATTGACATGGGAAAACATATAAAAATGCACGGGACCGGTGAGATTTGTTCTCGGATCTCGTGGTGGAGAGGTAACAAACATCAGTGAGTGTTCTATTTTTAGCAGAGGGGTACAAACACTC
>JBCEWB010212279.1:0-24325 GCA_039654565.1 Peronia peronii
TATCTATCATATTTTGTCTTCTGATAAAAGATATCTTTATCACTTTTGTACGCTGGTAAAAATAGGTGTTTTTTTTTCCATGTTCATTCAACACTTGTGCGACAGGTGGATCAATGACACTCAAGTTTCTGACCTGCATGAAAATCATCAAGCCGGTCCAAATGAATTTAAACAGCTTGTTTTTTGTAAATATATTGTGAGATAAAACTCCCAGATTTGGCTAGAGATAGGCTTCAGTTTCTGTTATTAAAACAACAACCGGCGACCAATGAAAGCATTAGGAATAAGTTTAGGGCAGATCAACATTTCGTTGATCTGTCTTCGCTACACATACAAGGCATGTTACAATGGGAGATCGCTGTGATCAGAATATTGCCTCCCTTTGCCATACAGAAGGGATGTTAAACAAAATGTGTAAAGAAGAGAGAGAGAGAGAGAGAGAAAGAGAGAGAGAGAGAGAGAGAGAACACATTTCCGCCGTTTATTTGAAGCATACGTCAAAAAATTAAACATTAAAAAAAAAAAAAAAAAATTATATATTTTTTTTTCTTATTGATATAATTTTATTTATTTGGCGTCTTTCAAGTGATATGAAGTAAAGTGATTTTGTCTTCTTTAGACTTCCTGTTCAATACCGCTCGTGTCTGGCAAAGAGAAGTTAGTCATACTGTCACAACGATCTTCCTTTAGAGCAGTGGTTCCCAACGATTTCGCACTGGCGATCCCCTACTCAAAAACTCGAAACCCACCCGACCCTCCAATATCAACAGCTCGATTTGCATTCTATTTTCTGCGATGGAGAGGAAAGAAACACTGAAACAAAAACAAAAACAAAAATACGGAAGAGCATAAAAAATGCAACTGATGAGTTGAAATTATATTATTTCAAGCCAATGGGAGATCAAAAGAGGGACTCGTGTAAGGGGAGATCATTTTAACCAGCCGAATTACTTCCCTTCCCCAGCCAAAGAGGTCTATAGCAAACATTGTAAAGAGGAAAAAATCCCTTTACACATTGTCATTCGAAAGACTGATCGCCAAAAAAATTTGATAAAATTATAACAATAAGAAGAGAACATTTTCTTCACATCATAATTTTTTTGGAATTTTTCATGGTGTATGTCTTAAGTAAAAAACGCAGAAGTTATTTTTTTCCCTCTTTACACTGTTTGTCCAGTCCCTCTTGTGTCTGGTAAAGGGAAATAATAGGGGTGAGCACAACGGATCTCCCATTCTAGCAAGGCCAGGCGATCCCCTGTCAAGGCTTCGCGACCCCCAAGGGAGTCCCGACCCACCGGTTGAGAACCCCTGCATTAGATTAATGGCGGAAACGGAACGTGTAAGAATGGAACTGTTCTTGTTTCCTTGTTTCTTTTTATTGTGTATGTAGCTTGTCAATCCTAAGAAAGTAGGATTGACTCGGCTTTGCACAAGTGCCTAGTTTGATAAATTTTGTGGTTAGAAAGTTTGGATTTATTATTTTTTTTGTTGTTGTAATTTTGCCCGGACAGTGGCGCCTATTTCTCACCTGATTTTAAACTGCTATGGGTTCTTAATTGTGAGTAAATTGCCTCGTGGTCACACGGGACTTCCAAAATATATTCACCCTCAACTGAGAAGACTAGACATCGGAGTTGCCTATTCAAGAGGCGAGACGACCGTTTAGTCACTGAAAGAGAAAGTTAAGCAGGTTCAAAATCTTTCCCCACAGCTGGTGGAATTTGAACCTACATTTTCGATGAGGAACTGATGCCTTACCTCTCGGCCACGGCACTCATTTGTTTCTTTAGCTCCGTCATTGGCCCTTACAAAGGCCATACAGTCCTCTGTTTCATCAAGATATAGAACTCAGTACAATTTTCATTGAAACGTTTATGGCCTCTTGCTCACAGTACGCTCTGGCTATCGTAAATAGAACAAAAGAAACCCCGAGAAAATTCTTCAAAAAAATAAAAAAAAAAAATTTCACAATATGCTGAAAATGTGTGTGTGTGTCTGTATGTGTGTGTGTCTGTCTTTTCATCCCATTTTTTGGTCACATTTTTTTTTTCGATCTTACACATTACAAGATCAAAACCGACTTTTCCCTTCTTTGCAATGCTTGTAAGTTTATTATGCCCCTTGTATCTGGCAAAGCTGGCTCTGACTGTGAATGTGATAATGTAAAAGATAAAAGAATAAACAAAAAAAAAGGTCTTTGGTTGAGAAATCATGGAAATATAAACGGTTGCAGTGTCGCGTGGAATATTCACGCCCAGGGAGCCAGCGCTTTATTATATTAACCCTTAAAGGACCGGCCATATTGAGTACTATTATTCCCTCAGGACTGGCCATGTTTTGGAAAATTCCTTAATTTTAGATCATGTCAGAAAAAAAAAATATATAATATAAACGGCTCAACTTCCACTTCCTTAGTTTCAAAACCAAAGTATACAAAGCATGGTCTTGCGAGGGAAATATACATGATTGGGACTCTGCATAGTGTGACCTGCGGTGGAAATATACGTGAGTGGTCCTTTAAGGGTTAAGCACTTTTCCATTTACTCCCCCAACCCCCCGTTACTCTCCCCCCATCCAATCACCATCCGCCATAGCTACTCTCTTTCTCCAATCTCTTCTTTATCGTTCTCTGCCCCCCTCTCCGAGATTTGTTCCTTGCACTTTTTGCCAAGGGCAGTTACTCTGTCATTTTGGGATTGAACTCTGGGAAATAACAGTTGTGCTTCCTTTATAAATAAACAATGGGGGTCGCCGCGGCTATGGGGTTTGGCGCCTGCTTCATGGTGACAGTAACTCACTTCGGTGAGGTTGTGGCCGGAATCGACTCGCGGGTCCTCCTCCCATTGGGAAGCCTTGTCAGTTCAGAATCGATGAAGAGTAGGCGGAGTGCCGCTGTCCGGGCAAAATTTCCAAATTCCAAATTTCTACCCGCAAACATTCTCACCAGAAAAACAGACAGCCTCTTAAAGCCGAGATAATCCTGCTGTCTTAGGATTGAAAAGTTTAAGAGAAACAAAATAAGTAATGTAGACGAAGTTCCGGGGCCGATACGGCACGGCCACTTGAGACAAGCCGAAAAGGACAGAAGATCCAAATTTTGGGGTAAAATTGGTTTTGGAAACAGGTCCCTCACACAAAAGAGCTGTATGTATACACACTATTTATTGGTTAATATTGCCTAGGTTAAGAGTGAAACGGGTCCTTTTCCAACGAGCTCATTCTTAATTTACGGAGGACGTGTCCTGCGGAAATTTCTAAGTTTACAAAATCCTTAGTTCTCTTTTCAGCGAACACCTGTCCCCGAGTTCACACATCCGACGGCTGTGCCTTCCATTACAATGTACGAGTAGTCTGATATATTATTTTGTTTCTAACCTAAAACTCGGTAATCCACTACAGATTATCAGCCCATTACTACATGATCTCTCTCTTCGAATGACCCCTTGTCAGATCAAGTTACTTGCTAGGGACAGTGCTTTAGTTTAATCGCCCCTTTAAATTTACATCCGGCGTCTTTTACAAGTACATCTTGACCATTTCCCGACACATTCGATATATTGTATAGCTGACTCCTTCGGTCTATTGTTTACTTGACCTATCTTCGTCTGTGTATATAATATTAGATACCTGACCAGTTTGTTACATATATTTTAAACCTGATCTTCTCTTTATATATATACTATATACTAATATATTATACGATGACCCTCTCTGTGAATGATAATACATACGAATATGTCATATTTCTGACCTCTTCCTGCTAACTACTGTGTATCTTACACCTTCATCCATAATCTTCCCGACGAACAGCGTAGCTTTTCACCGCCATATCAAAGGCAATACTTAAAAGCAATCACCGACTTTGAAGCCACTGATAAACGTTTATCAAATTAATTATCTAGCATCTTTGAAAGCAATCACCAATTATCAATGTTTTGGAAACCAACCACTTACATTTTCTCCTTTGTGGCTTTGTTGTATTTCCAGGCCTGGCGGCTGGCAGCACCGACGAGCAAACTGACTCCGTCCAGCTCTGACTCCAGCGTTCAACTGAACGACGTCAAAGCCTGTCATCCAACATCAGACCATTGAAATGTCTGCCTGTTGTCACCCCTGCCCTTCATCACCTCATTTTCAACAGATATCAGTCTACCTAAAGTTGTCTCATCTTCATCGCCTTAGCTTCAGAACAATCATCAGACTTCTGAAATGTCTGTCTATGGAAGTCTTCATTGCTTCAGTTTCAACAAAGCCAGACCCCTGAAATGTCTATCAATGGAAGCCTTCATAACTTCAGCTTCACTAGAACCAGGCCACTGAAATGTCTGTCTGTGGAGGCCTTCATTACTTCAGTTTCAACAGAATCAGTCTACTGAAATGTCTGTCTACGGTCGCCCCACTAAATAGTTCATGTGCCATTAGAACGTCTCCACAGCGCTACAACAATGGCATAAATCACTTTCAGAACTTTTGAGACAGTTAGGAAAAAAATCTTTATAGTACATGAGTCTTGTTTAATTTATGCGATTGATTCCATTGAATTAATATACATAGTCTAAATAACATTATCAAATAACTCTAAATGCTCAGAATTGCGATGCAAATATATTGAAACATCAGCTGCATTTTATATAACGTCTCCACAGAATTAAATTATCCTAACTACAAGACACAGCCATTGTAGTTAAGACAATTTAATTCTGGGGCAACAATAAGTCTGACAATGTGCCGTATGTTTGGGAATCCCCCCTCCCTCCTTTTTTTTTCTTTAGTAGGCCCGGATATATCTGAGTCAAAATAGACATTACATTTTTTTTTCAGCAACTTATTTATAAACTTCTATTCATCAAAGATTTATAGATAAATAGATTGCATTTATACGTGTATATAGTGCTTCATCGTATACAATACAGGCTCTAAAATCCTTAAGATCTAATATCTCTACTTCAAGACAAAGTGGTAATAGTAAGACTAAAATACGATGTAATAATAATTGTAATAATATATGCAACAAATAATAATAATAATAAATAACGATAGTTTGTAATAATAGAAATAATTAGTAATAGGTCATAATTGAAATTTCTGTGACATTTATATTTATATTGCTGGGCGATATATTATTAGCTAGTATGACAGTCTTAACACCAAATTTTGCGTCAAATAAGTTAAGTTTACATTTTCTAAATAATTGCTATACAGAGCAAAATCCGACAAGGGTACAAATGTGGATTTATAGTGGGCTGTTAGCTTTCTGTCTCGATTATATGGTTGTCGTTTAGCTGGCTAATGTTGTTGTCCTGTATACCAGTGACTCTCAAGCATTACGATGACGACCTCATGGATTTATACCCCTATGTATGCTGTGGGGCCTGGTGCCATAACTTTGAGAACTGCTGGATGCTTATGCACTGGTTTAAGTGTGGTCTTACGTACGTCTGTTCAAAATGATGAAGAAAAGCGTGCACAGATGGACAGAAAGGTGCATGGATTGATGAATGCATAGATGGATATGTAAAGGGACGAACGATTGGGTGAATGTCTGAAGAGAGACAGAGAGCACGAGAGAGAGAGAGAGAGAGAGAATAAGCTTACATATTCTTCTAGATGTCCACAAACATTAACAATTCTAAAAGACTAGCATGAAAGTTCCCATGAAGCAACTGGGAATCGCGAGTGGACACATAAGGTAAATTAGGAAAATTCCTAAATTCGTTATCGCATGGCAAAATGATTCTGATATACATAATCATATATCGGCCTTGTTCACCTTCAAAGTGCTTTCTCGTGTCAAAATTGTGGAACTTTCAAGTTAAATACGTTCTATTAACATGAAAAGTTGCAAGAAACCGGCCTGTTTCTCCAATGGTTCTTTAACCCTAGAATTCTCATTGATCTATCTAACTCTATAACTGCTGGGGCTCTGTGAACTGAAAGTTATGATGTGTTAATAAAGATTTAGGATGTTTGGAATTTAAACTTTTACTGAGAGATAGGTCATAATAACTACTGTTGTCCGGCATGCAATGACTAACGGGCGGGTCACCGGTATGGAAACAGATGACAGTAAGGTATCTATGTCAGAAAATTGGCGCATATTGGTTTAAAGACTGGCCCATCACATTTTTGCCCATATATCAATTCTCCAAATAAGGTACAATAGTGTGGTAGTCGACTAATATTAGCATTAGGTCTAAACTATTGCTATTCCTTGCCTAATGTACTGTTATTTATTTCTTACCTAACTACTGTTATTTCTTGCCTAAAGTACTGCGATGCAGAAAATGCCAAAGAAGCTTTTCAGTCAATTTCCTCCGACACTTTCCGAGTGACTTTGTCTAGACAAGTCCTTGTCACTCTGTTATTTTTGTCATGAAGCGGTTTCATCCGATATCAAGGCGTTCTACTCTAGCTTGAAATAATGTTTTCAAAACTACAGAGGTTCCAAAATCATAGCTGCCTCGACCTAAGCGGCCTCTATTAAGTCCTATATCCTTTACTTACGATAGCACATTTTTTTTTTTTATATCTTTTTTCTAATACCCAAAAATCGTTCCTTTTTGACAGAGTAGCGTTTCTTAAGTAGTTCTGGCTACTGAGTTTGTTCGTCTAAGAAAAGCAATGAATAACGTACAGAAGCGACGAGCGTGTTAAAAGTTGCTTTTGCGCGAGGTTAATTTGTCAATAACTTGCATTTATAAAGGAGCACAGCAGTTCCCAGTATCGTTGTTCGATGAGACAGTCGTGTTTTCAAAGGATTAAAATCTTCATAGTGATTCGGTTGCTGGTTGTTGTTTTTTTTGTTCAGTAGGTGTTTATCCCTCTTTCATAATGTAATCGACATGTTGTAATTTCTACTGGTGGATATGTTCACCGGGTCGAATGTTATTTTTTTCCTTACCCCTTGCATTTGCATAATTTGTTATTATTGATTTGTTAGTTGAGATGTCACGAAAAGTGACAAATTTGTTGCAAATAAAGACAATACTCCTGCTAAAGTCTAAAGTTTATTGTATCTGTCTTTTGTTGTGTGTGTGGTTTTTCTTTTCTTTCTTTCTTTTTTTAAAACTGGTTTATGAGCTTCTAATTTCTGTTCTTCTCAGAACCTAATAGTATAAAATAGCATGATTTTCTGTTGTGCTGACGAGATAAAATATTGTGACAGATTCTAAAATTTCAGAGTTATTAATATATATATATATATATATATATGGCATAAATCTGGCATGACGAGCTCTTAAAATCTGAACATTTTAATTTGGATACCAAGTAGTCCTTTGATTTATAAAAATGGATAGTACTAAATATGGTTGTTCCCCAGGAGACACTGAAGTGAAACTGGGGAAAAATTCGTTTTTAAGCTTGGTGAACATGACCTAGTGGTTAATACAGTATCAATCATTCAGCCCAAAGTAGCTTTTTAGAATTATTAGATTTTATCCTCAGTTTTTGGCAAATAAACTTCCACAAGTCCTTTCGATAGTATACGATGTGTCAAGCTGATCCGGTTTGCAATTTCTCGACATTATCCAAATGAAAACAAGGATGAAAAAAAAACATTAGTTCGAACCAAATAAAACTTCGAACTCGACACAGACATACTATCACAAACTCGGTTGTGCTATATCGCCACGCCACGCCACGCCACGCCACGCCACGCCACGCCACGCCACGCCACGTCACGCTACGTCACGCTACACCACGTCAGACCTCACCATGCTACAGTCACCCTCGAACTCAAACATGATCAAACCCTTTGAGTTCCATTCTCATCCGAGACTCAATCATATTGTCACATTGATTTATGAACTACAAACTGCACACAACACATCACGAAAGACTCGGTCACGCTGCATCATACGAGACCCAAACAAGCTACAATTACTCTAAGACACAAACACGATAGAATTCCATTAGGGTCAATCTCATCAGATTCAATCATGCTGGGGATCACAAAAATTAACGAACTACAGACAACTGCCTCATACAAAAACTTCTTTTTATTTACATCATGAATTGCAAGGCAACAATCGAAGCTTTTTGGGTATCAAAGTATAAAAACATGCAGTACAAAAAAGTGAGTATAAAACATATGAACACAATGGAAACAGTATATGAAGCGATGGCTGCGTCAATAGTTTCCTAATCTATATTTGACTTTCTGAGCAATTTCTCAGTGGAAAATTTACAACACAGGATGGGCCAAAAGTAGGTTAACAGTAATTTGCCGAACTATTTCTGTCGCGCTGGAGATCAAAATTATCCATGGCCCGTTATTTCAAATCGTTTTCATTACTTATGAGATTATCTTTATAAAATGTAAAGAAACACTGTTGACCTATTTTGATTCTAATAAAGAAATGTACGTGTAATAAAATGTTGTAACACAATAAATATCTGCCTATACAAAGTATGAATCTACTTTTGGCCTAGCCTGTATTGTATTTAGAAATACCTCATGAGTTCAAAGTGTTTCTAAACAATTCAGTGTGAATGTTAAAGCTACCCTCAGTAGTTCACGTGCATATAAAATACCCATTTAGTTCAAAGAGTATGTAAAACTACCTCTTTAGTGCATAGTATATGTAAAACTACCTATTTAGGTCACAGTATATATCCACAACTACTTAGTTTACAGCGTATGTAAAACTATTAACTTTTTTCAAAGCATATGTAAAATTACCTACTAACTTCAAAGCATATGTGAAGCTACCTGTTAACTTCAAAGCGTTTCAACACTACCTGTTAACTTTAAAGCGTATGTAAAACTACCTCTTTAGTTCATAGTGCGCGTAAAATATTCTGATGATTCAAAGCGTATGTAAAAGCAAGTGAATAAATATCTGGTGTTGGGTATGTCAACTAGGTCTACATACATAGATCACTGCAGCAGTTCATAATACTGGTAATGGTTATAACGATGCCCATATAAATTATGTAAAATTATCTTCATAGTAATAATTTTAATACCAGCTCAAAATGTTACTGTGCCCTTGGGATGTGGTTTACTACTAATAATAACTAATCTGTTTGACCCGAGGAACGAATGCTCAGTTCGTTGACGCATCATGAACTCCGCCAAACAATAAAATCAGACATATTCTACAAATTTATTTTGAAGTTAAATTTATTAAACTAAACGCTTTTAGAAGCGAAGTGTGGGGGAAGGAAAATCATCTACCACTTCAGTCCAGATTTGAATAAAAATTTGTAATAGATTAGAAAAAAAATATTTTTCATTGCTCTCCTAGTGAAATTTGGTGTCTTGGCACATGGCTGGTTTCTTCCTGCTGCCAACGTTGCGAAAATGAAAGCCGGATCAGTCGAGTGGGAAAGTGTGCAGCAATGAAGACCAGAATCAGCTCCGCAGTGCTTTTCACTGAGTCTCTATATAGCATCAGATTTTGGCCTGAGATCCCACACTGGGTACACAGATGAACTAAAGGCTAAGCTGAACTTTACTGGTCCAGACTGTGAACCATACACAGTTAGTTCTCTTGTGACACAGAAGTAAACACGATTAAACACTGTATTACTGTACACATTACCAATCTCGGCTATCCTGCATTAACTGCCATTCTAATCTGTTTTAAGGCGGTACAGTTGAAGACCATACATGAAAAGGTGAGTAATTTCAATGAAAACAAAGTCCCATTTTTAGCAATCTATAATAGATCCTTTGACAAACATCTGAATGAAATGTAAACTAACGGAAAGCGAGTGTATGAAAAAGCGACATATACATGCAAGCAACATAGGTACAAGGAGCAAGGCAAGAAACCTCTCGCTGCAGTGAAATCAGTGAAGCCAGTGGAGAAAGATTCACAAAATAAAGTGAATGTTTCAGAACACGATCAGGGTGTGTTGAAACGAACAAGAAACAGAGCTATGGGAATGACTAATACAAACTGAACAGATAATAAATCGACATAGATCACTTTTGAACTGCCGACAAATACGCTTTTAAACACAACGAGCTTTCCCGCGCAGTTTATCTCCTGAAATAAGGTCTTTGGAGACTATCGGCCTAATTAATCAAGATTTCCTTGAATTACCCGAGGACGGCTTAAAGTAGGCGTTTTGACAAATTAATGTTTCCACTCCGAATCTTAAAGTAAGTCATAATTTACACGTTAGAAGCTAATAGTGTGATGTATTCGATTCAGCGA
The DNA here is from genome assembly GCA_039654565.1 of Peronia peronii. Classification (NCBI taxonomy): domain Eukaryota; kingdom Metazoa; phylum Mollusca; class Gastropoda; order Systellommatophora; family Onchidiidae; genus Peronia; species Peronia peronii. Next base: position 10,170 of record JBCEWB010212279.1, read on the forward strand.
GAAAATGATCTTGGCAGCTATAAACCGTCTACCGCCAAACAGCACGAGATGTTTTTGATGGTTCAGCAGTAAAGTGATAAAGAATGACTATTCCAAGTCAGAGAAATGCATATGTTTATGAATTTTTGCGAAGTTGCTACCCTGTTTTTTCTTTCTCGTCTTTAGGTGACCTAAGTTTTACGAAGTATTTTAGGCCACATCAGTCGCATTCTGTCGCCCTCTCTTCCCCAAAGGGCGGTTTCTGCATCTACGTATCGAAATTATTTAAGTCATATGTACATATACAATTCTTCATATACATGTCAGTTACTTAGAGCAATCTCAAAGGGGCGTGGTCTCTCCGTGATGGACAGGGCACCTGACATTGACGGCCCAATCACACACGGCCACCTCAGGGTTCCATAACGTCCCCTGTGGACAGATAATCCTATACGGCATCCCCCAGCTACAGATGAAGAAAGCCTGGCAGTTCCTGGGGTCACGATGGTAGCCGAACAGTCCAGGACACTTGTAATCTGTGGAGACAATAAATATATAATCATAGGTGGGTAAATTTGAATGAAGTCTGTACTATCCAGACATTTACGACTTTGTCAGTTATTCTCTGAGTCAGTTTCTTGACGAGCACAGACTGGCCACAGCTCACCATGCTATCACACACACACACAAAGAATAAATAAATAAATAAATAAATACGAAAAACACAACTTCACTCACTCGGCAGTGTTTTCACTCAAACGTCTGCCTAATGTAGTCATTTCCTTTATCTTTAGGCTAGCGAAACCTCGTGACGTTTATTTACGTACAGAATGGTTCTCTGAGACTGAGGATTTGGAACGTCATAGATACTTTAACAAAGGAAGTCATTAAAAAGACTGACGTGACAATAAACAGTTACATCATATGCAGATGGTCTCAGTGAACAAGTCTTGAAAGCCACGATTGCTTCAGAAGGTCATTTTGTTCTCAAAGATGGACATTTGGCTTAGAATAATGCAGGACTATTGCCCACCCTTTGAGTTTTTTTTTTGTTTTTTTAAAAATTAATATGTTAACATGAACAGTCAGGAAATGTCCTAATTTTTTTTTAAGTAGAAGATCAAGAATTTGGTCAGCTTTCTAAGTATTAATGAGAGTTCAGAAGTGATATATATACATTCACATCTGAAGCAAGAAAATAACAGATTAACAAAAATGTGCAACAACTGCTATATATTTAACTCTTTGAGTCCCGAAACTATAATATGTAAAAATTTCCGACTCCTTGCAATTGATTTGTTGTTGTTGTTATTGCTGCTGCTGTTGTTGTTGTAGTTGTTGTTATTATAATTGTTGTTGTTGTTGTTGTTTTTAAGCAAAAATGCAAATTCTTAGAAAAAAGTGAATATTTGGCGCTCAACAATATATTTACAATTTTTAACAGAGTAGAGACGACAACATAAATGTACAATACTTAGAAGATGAATATAATGGAAGGATTAGGTGGTTCAAAAATTCGTTTAAATTGTAGGCTTGGTTTGGTACTTTACCTTCCGATGCAGGGACACTGCCGGATGTCGGGATGGCTGTCTTGCTGTTCCATTGGATGGGCTGCTTGACTTCGACGGGAAACTGGAATACAGTCCCCTGTTGTTTAGTGTCGGCAGCAACGCTATTCTGTGGTGGTTTGTCGTCATGCGCACCAAGATGCACCAATGTGGAACTGTGCGTCTGCAGCTTCAAGTTTTGAGTGTCTGCTTCGGGTTTGCCCGAAATGTCTTTGAGCAATGCAGTGTCCGCGTTCACATCATCGTAGATGAGAGATCCGGAAGGGTGAAATGCTTTATCGCGGTGCAGAGTAATATGCTGATTTTTCAGAGCTTCGCTGCTGGAATCGTACCCTTGTGAATCCACCAAGTTTTTGTCGAAAGTATCGAAATTTACCATCTTTTGCGTTGTAGATGGTGACCATCCCATTGGATCGTTGAATTTGGCTAGAGTTGGTTGATCGTCGAATACTCTACCATAATAGCCCTGGCTGAATCGATTACCCCATTCTTTGGCTTCTGAAAATTTATGTCGATTGTTTTTTAACCTCTGCAGCCTCTCATTCAGTTTAGGATAGTCATAATCAATTGGATCGTCAATTTTCGTATTTCTGAATACATCTCGTCCAAATTTGTCTGCAATCATTTTACTCTTTTCATAGTTTTGGGCCTCTTTGGAGATTCCCTTCTTCGGCCATGGCCTCGCTTTGAAGAGGAAGTTTTCGACAATGTTCTCGGGATCGTCTGTGCCAAAATTGTAGTCTGCGTAGGTTCGAGGTTCGGGTTTATCTTCCCTGGCATACATAATTTGTTGGTCAGCGTTCTGCTTGGCTTTCTGATTGGCTACCGCGATGTTGTACATTTTCCAGGGATCTACGTCGCTGGAACTTTTCATTGGCCAAGCTTGACCGGAAGTGGAGGTCAGTTTCGAATTCGACCAGTCAGAGAGCCCGGACATGTATGGCCCTGATTTGGGCTTCTTGTATTTGATATCGTAATGGGAGAAGGGCCCCAAACCTAAGCTCCAAGAATCTAATGGAGATTTAACCCTATTGTCGTAGTCCGAATGGGAGACTTTGCCGATGGGATAGACGTAGTTATAAGAGGAACCAATGTCTCCATAATCCAAAACACCATAGTAATAGTCGTTCAAATGGCCCATTGGGCTCACAAAAGGATCTGGTCCCACTTCATTGATTTTATTTATCGTAGATTCTTGACCAGTTGCAGAGTCCAGGGAAGGAACCACCTTTGTAGTAAAGGTCACTTCCGAGGAAGATTCAGGCGTGTTTGACGCATCAGTTGCTGAATGCAGTTCCTGTTGGGTGTCTGTGTCAGTCACTGCAAGAACTGCAGCAGTCGTGTCAGGAGCCATTTTGAGTTGTGTAGATGTGGCAGTTGAAGGTTTCAACGTTGTACTTTCGGAATTGTTCAGTTCTGCCTCCGCGACCTCAGTACTAACCTGTTCGTTATCGATGATTTCACTAGCGATCTGTTCACTGTCGATCACTTCACTATCGGGTAGTTCAGTGGTGGGTAGATCAGTGATAGAGGAAGTATCTGAGAAAGATGTCGTTGTCGTTGGAGTCTGAACCTCATTCAGATCTGTAGTATTGGCCTCATCTGTGAGGTCATATGTTAAGATAACAGTCTGCTCATCTTCATCGGCGATGGTAAATGCTGTTGTAGCCTCTGTGGCAAAGGGAGTGGGTGTCGTAGGAGGGACCTCCTCATGGATCCTGTCCGGAAGAGTAACCGGCACAACTTGTAGATCCACAAAATTGGATGGATCTGATTCTTTCTCCTGAGCGACATCCTCAAACAAATATTCGTACTCCGGTCTGCCCTCCATCAACTTTTTCAGGCTGTCGTTGATTTGGGTCAGATTGGCCTTTGTTCCTGCGACTTTGGAAGCCACTTCTTGGAGCTGTTTCAGTTTGATGTTGTTGGAAAGAGTCATCACTTCCTCGTCAAAGTTCTCGGACTCCAATTGTGATGAGTCGTTCAGAAGTTTCATACCGCTGGGGGTGATGTCTACGACTTCGAAATTTCCAGCCTCATTACCAGTTAGCTGCACTGCTGAGATATTAAGAGTCTTCTCAAAGTTTTCCATCTCTTTGATTTCTGTATCCTTTTGCTGTTGAGCGGTTTCGTTGAACAGGACATCCTCCGAAAATAGGTCGTCGAAAGCGGTTTGGGCGGGGATTTTCTCCGAGGATATCGCGGAGGGTGATGAGGTTGTCGTGTTGTCCTTTGTGATGTCCGATGTCACCGACTTATCCGTCATCTCCATGATATTTTCTAGGGTGGTAGGAGCAATTGTCTTGACAACTGTCGAACTGTCATACTTGGCATCTACGTCTTCGTTCGTCCCGTAATCAACATGGCTTGGTTTGATGAAGCGAACGGTTTCCTCAGTCGTGTTTTGTGAACTTGGAAAGAGCGACTCGTCGGGATCACGGGTAAATTTAGTCGTGATATTTTGTTCTGGATCGTTTATTGTCTCTTCAATGTTTGAATCATTTGCTACAGAACTGCTGGCATGGGTCTGATTTTGATTCGCTGTTGTATCAGTTTCCTCGTCTATAGTGGTGTTCTCCTGAACATTGGCGCTCTGAGTAGAATCAGTTTTGAGATGTATTGAGTTCGTCATCAATTCCCCCTCATTGGTCGTTGATGCTGTAGATGCTCTAGCGGAGTGGGTCGACGCACTTGTTTGATTGAGGGCAACTATGGTTGACGTTGTTGTAATGGAGCTCTGGTGAACCGCAGGAGTGGCTGTTTCTGATGCGATGTCTTTACTGGTAGGGACAAGAGTGGTAAAAGGCCCATCTTCTGAAATGTTCTGGCTGTTCACATCCAAGGTAACATCGCTGGTATCAGCCTCGCTGCCACTCTGTCGTAGATTGAAACTCTCAAGGGATTTGTTCCGCTGGCTGAACACTGAGTGATACACAATGTCTTCAGTCTCATTTTTAACATGGTCTTTGCTTGGGTCTGATGAGTTCAGTCCCATGTTCAGTAGAGCTTTGTAGGAAGCGACAGAAACTCGGGGACTCTGAGCATCAAGAGAAATTGTATCTACGGCCAAGTTGTCGATGGATTTCGTGTCTTCATGAGTGGTACTGGTTATTTCCGCCTCATCGCTACTGGCCGTTTGGTTTTTTACATCAGAAATTTCTTTCATTGTTGGTAGTGACAAAAATGCCGTTTTATTTTCCTGATCTGACACTCTGCCTTCAGTGGTTGTTAAAAGAGTGTCAGGATAAGATTCAGTTTCGTTTAGAGAACGTGTAGCAGGGGTTGCAGTTTTATTTCCTTTCCTAATCTCTGCAGTCGGCACACTTGACTCTGTCGGGTAAACTGATGTTGCATCTTCAAGTACGGTTGTATCCCTTATCTCCCCTGAGCTGGAGTTCAATCCTTTCGTCAGGCCATCAGTACTGGTCTCTGCATTGTCTATTGTTGTCTTCTGTGTTGCCGTTTGTGTAGTAGTAGCTGTACTTTGTTGTGGAAGATTTCGATTTGTTTTCTCCATGGTCATCACTGAAACAGTATGGCCGGTAGTTGAAGCTACTGCTGTACCATTGTGATCGTCGCTATATTCAGGTGTGGTGGAAACTGATGACATTTCCTTTTCAACACTGACCGTGGGTGTAGATGTCTGTGGAAAACTTGTGGTAAAATCTACAGTTGTAGTGTTTTCATCAAATTTTGTACTTCCTGCAGCAGTAGTTACTTCAGAAATGTCCGTTGCATTCAGGTAATGGGTAATGTTATCATTGTGAGTGACATCAGTTCTAGGAGTGGTGAATTTTTTAACAGTATTGGTTTCCTTATTTATGTTTTGAGAGACAGGAATGTGATGGACGATGACAAATGGCGAGGGTGAGAATGCGGATGTGGGTTCTTCAGTACCAGTGGTTCTTGTATCGGGATCCGTCATCTCATAGGGAGTGGTGGACGAAGGAAATATGCCTGTCTCGGTCATTTCTCGGTTCATCTCGGTCGTGTCCAGTTCTACCCCATCTGTATTTACCATGTCCGTCTCTATTACGTCTAGATCTGTCGTGTTAAAATCGGTCGTTGGGAGTTCTGCTGTGTAGGATTCTGTCACTTCCAAGGCGCCGCGTGTTTGTGTCTCATCACTGTAACTCTGCAGCTCAGCATCATTGATGGTCACAGAAGATTTCTCGTGCATATCCATTGTTGAACCACCACTTGTGACGTTGCTCATCTTGAGAGTTGTAGACCTCGGACTCTCAGTTGTGCTTGTCGCAGGCAGTACGTCAGTTCTTCCGTAAGTTGTTGTACCGACATTGAATATGAGTTCTTCCTCTTGTGGTTCTGTTAAGTCTGCGCTGTCATCCTTTAGTTCTTCCTCCTGGACAGAGCTCGTTGAAGATCCCTCATCCTTTTTAATGGCGTTCTCTGAAAAGTCGAGGCTCATATAATCAGCCAATTCCACTAAGTCCAAGTCGGCCAAGGGTGTGGCATATATGACGTCACTTCCGGTATCCTGGAAGATAGATGGCAGCTCTGTTGTGGTCCTCGATATGTCGTGGTCAATAGTATTCATCTCCTTCCTGAAGCCGGTCTCTAGGGGTCGGTTATGGTAGTGGCTGTAATCGTCATCGCCAATCTCTGTAATCATGTCATCGATAATCGTATCCGCTTCAGACATCAGATCGATACCGAGGTCAGGTTCGGCAATAGATTGGTCAGAAGATCTCTCACCCGTATATTGATCCGGGCTTGTTGAGTCCGGAGTCACCTCACTGTCATGGTAATACTGATTTTCCAGCTGTCTAAGTTTGGCTAGTTTGGCCACATTTATATGTCTGGATTCGTCAGCGGGGTAGGCAAATTTGTAATGAACTCGCCCATACCGATCAACTGTAGGGAGACGCTGGTATTCTCCCTTGGATTTATATTTCTTGGTGTGGACTTTATCATTGTAACGTTCCTTTGTCCATTCTCGGTTGTTCTCCACATAGTTATCGTATCCGCTTTGTGAACCGGATCCATAAGGATCTTCAAGCTGCTTTCTGCGATAGTTGCTCTGATAAATATCACTGCCCTCTGGGAAAGATTCCCTTTGTTGGAACACTGTGTTCTTCATTTTCTGACCCTCAGGTTTGGTCTCGTCGTTTTCTTTTGCCCAGTTCGCTTCAAAAGTGTTATCATTATGAACCCAATCTCCCAGAACGAGTGCACTCGAGTACAGCTGATCCCTGGGACGTTCCACTCCGACAGATTTGATGACAATATTTCTAGGGGTCATGGTGTCCTCTGGGTGCTGCATGGCGGGGTCAAAGAGAGGTGGCTGTTGGCCCATTCGGTTGAAGAAAGAACGAAGGTGCATTTGCTTCATATCTCTGGTTTGGTAGGATGGATCAAGCTTCAGATTGTACATCGAGCCCACTCCTTGTTCTTGGTGTATCGGGAAAGGCAGCGTGCCATCTGAAGTAATGATTTCTCGGGAGTCTTCGCTGGAGGATGATGTCTCTTCTTTGGGGAAGACGCTTGATTTCTCGTAATCTTTTTCATCTTTGACCACGGGTTCATCTCCGTATCTCGAACTCTCAGTACTTTTCTCCGTCGTTTTCTCCTCGAACTTTTCAGGCCCATAGGTGGCCAAATTCATCTCGTTCTTATAATATTTGTATGCGCGGGGTCGAAATTTGCTGAGAGTGGAGATCTCTTCCTCCACAAGTTCATTCTCGCTGGCACTGTCTGAATTTGCTCTATACGGATAGGCCTCTGGGTTTTCAGAAACTCCCACTGTAATGCCTTCATCTGGCTCATTAGTTTTCATACTTGTAGAAAGCGTCGGAGAAATCCCATCGAGTCCGAAAGTTGTAGATTTCGTTTCGGCTCCGTTGAACCAAGGGCGAACAGTCTCGGAAACGGCTCTGGCGGTGGTCGTGTCGAAGGCTGGAGCAGCCATCTTGGTGTCGTTGGCGATGACCTCGCACAGCGTGGGCAGGTCAATCTCCGAGAGCAATTGTAGCATCAGGTCCACTACCTTGGCTTTCTCTGTGGGAGAGAATTTGAAAGTGCACTACCTTACACTTGGAGAAACTCTGCTGTTGAGTCAACTAGTGGAAACCTTTACAGTAATGAAGAGTTTTTTGTTTTGTTCCAAATCTTAGTTTGCGGAATCACCTGCCCCCTGACAAAGGTAATCTGTGTATATTAGTACATGTATATAGAACTTTATGTAACGAAAGCAATATCTTTCTCCGGATCCAGCTGTGAGAAACCATTTTCCTTTTTTATTCACAAAGCCTTTATTTTAGTTTCTAAAATAGCCGGGGTAAAAAGGGATTTGAAAGGTCACTTTGAATCCTTTAAGGTGTCCAGTGAAAGACGATTAATTGGGTGAACAGTAGTTACGCACGTACTTTTCAAAGAAGTAAAAAAAAAAAAAAAAGAAATATTTCGCCGTATCTATTTCCTCAGCTTCCAAAGACAGTGACATTTATTAGTTTTCGTGTTGTTTGGAATTTGATATCCTAAATACTGATGACATTGTGTGTGTGTATTGTGTGTGTTTTCCGAAAGAGTAAGTGGCAAAACGAGATCAATTGGGATAAAATTGTTTCGGTATTTAAGTGAGGATTTTTTTTTTTAACGTAGCCCAGAAGGTGTGGAATTGATCGCTATGGTCTTGCCTGACTTAGTTTTCAGGAGCCGGAACGGCAAGGGAAATGGTCAAAGGATGAGACTGAAACTTATGAGTTATGCCAATATATCTTCAGTGTTGTTTACTAAGCTCATTTTAGGATTGAAAAATACGTTTAATGTAATGAGCCTTTTTAATTGTCAGTCAGATTACTTCCTTTTGCCAGGAACAAGAGAAAAACTGTGTAAAGAAGGAGAACATTCCCTTTTCTGTGGTTATTTGACACATGGCCAACAGACATTTTTAAAAAATTTACCATAATATAATGAAAACGCTTTTGACTCACCATGATATTTTTTCCCCATTTTTGTCACCATTGTTTCAAATAACAGGAGCTAAAGTAATTTTATCCTTTTTTACAATGCCTGTTTGATACCTCTGTTCTTTGCCAAAGAGGGTATTGCAGTTGGCTGAAAAAAAATGGCTCATTGCTACTAATATTAGGCAGTCTCTTGACTAAAGTAAATGGGGGCAAATTTCGTTCATTATGTATTATTATATAAACCAAAGGAACCTTCACACTACTATGTGAAAGAATTACCTTCAGCCGTTCCATCCAGCTTCTTTCCCAGCAAAGCCTGCAGTTCATAATAGTCGTGGTTGATACTTTGGCCGCTTGTTACTGGCTGAAATTTCTCCGTGGGCTTGCAGGCTATTGGTCGAACGTCGAGTAGGAGGAGCACCATAACGGTGATTGACAGCAACACCTGAGGGCGAAGTGGAAACAAGTCCTGTTGATTATCATTAAGAATATAAACATTAATGTTGTCGTTGCTGTTTTCGATGTTGTTGATATCGTAAACGACCTAAATGTGTAAGGTCTCAGAAATGTTCTATTTTTAGATAATTTGGTATCTTTTCACAAGGACAATTTGATTTTATGACCGTCTTGCATGGGAAGATCACTCATGATAGTGAAGCCAAAACCTGGAGTAATGAAAGTCATTTTTGAGAAGGCCTACAGATACTATGGTAGAAGACAGTGCCGCGTCTGCCTGTAGGAATACATCGTTCGTGACAAAGGCTTAGACTTAGTATTCTCAACGTTGTGGCAGGGTCCTGAACGAAAAAGCCATTATAACATTAAAACAACAACAACAACAACAACAACAACAACAACAACAACAACAACAACAACAACAAATGATTATCCGAGCTTTGATTGGTATTTGAGTGTAGTCAGCTACCGATATCCTGCAAATATTAATTCTCAAATTAATTTCTAAAATGTGTTGCTTATATCCATTGTGGGAACGTCGGGTCATCATTTTAGGGAGAATTTCACGGAAAGGCAGTTGCCCTAAAGGTCACAATTTGCATAGTTTAAGAACGCAGCAGTCTATATTCAAAAAACTGTATTTTTTGTTTATCAATTTCGCTTTTTTTTTCTTTTTTTTTTAAAGAAGTTGTTCTAAGTTAAATTTTATTATCCTTGATTTTGTCTTATATACTTTTAAAATTTTTAAAATTGTTTTTCTTTTTACTTTAATGTATTCTTAAAACTGAATTAATAAAGGAAACTTCGCACTATATGATGACGTTGATAAATCAAAAACTATTCAACACACAATGTCGGTTAAGAATGGAGAGACTTGCTAAAAAATTTGCTAGACTGGACAGCAGCCGTTAAATACAATTACAACTTAGTATGTTTTATGCTTCTTCTGCTTTGCATGGGCTGAGCAACTATCTAGTGAATCTATCATCAACAACGACAATATATATCAATCTGATGTATGGGTTAGATTTTTCATTAACCAATCCATTTAACTTTAAAGAAAAAATGGCGAGAAGTCGCAATGTCCTCAGGATTCTTGAAAAAGCTTCAATTCATATGCCTCTCCTGAATTCCATGTAATAAATTATAAAAGTTTGTAATAAGTAAATATATGTATATCCTGTAGTCATATTTTTCGCTGCCCATTGATGACGTTATATCTGATACACTAAATGGCCATTATAAAAACATAGAAAATGTATCTATCAGGAAAAGCTGATTCTGTTGCCCTGAAATTAGTCTTCATGTCCAAAGATATACAAGGTTTGCATATTTGTAAAAATATATATTATGGCTGTTTATATCCGTTTTTGTTTTATGACAAAATAGGATTAATTTCGTCTCTGATTTTTTCCCCCTATCCAATTCAGCAGTTGAGTAATTTTTAAATCCCGATTGATACAAACACTCATTTCTCTGTTTCTCTGCAGCTGATGCACAGAACAGCCTTATGACAAAACTAGAAGAAATAGGAATAACGAAGATTTATGATGGTTAGCAGATGACAAAAAAAGTACATTATTCATTTATTTTGAGCGGGAAGCTCAATTTATGTATAATATAACTCTATGGGCCATGCTTATCTGCAATATTTAGGATTTGCTCATGTGTGAGGGCCGTCTAACACCCGAAAATACAAGATATAGAGGGCAGTCATGTTTTTCTTATGAACTGACCAACTTTACTTTGTTTTATTAAACACACAAGAATCAAAACTCTACCAGGTTAATGATGTCAGTTAACAGGGATCTTTAAAGTTCCAGCAGTTATCAGAAATCCTCGTAAACGGAACACCCAATATTAAGCGAGCACTATAAAAGTCTCTTCTCGATTATTTATAAAATACCTGCATGATTTTAAGCCTCCTGTAACCCAAACTAAGTAGACTTTGACTTTTTCATGTCGAAGATTCCAGCTGCTATAACAGTTAACTAACATTTCAAAATCACTGAGGTGTTTATGATTATCTTATTCGAAATTAGCTTTGAACTGATAGTACAGAGAAGTTAAACGTAGTGCTGTGACATAGTCTATGTTCTTCTATAATTATTCTCTCCTGAAGTAACTGCGTGAACATATTAATATACTATACTCAACTGGTAGATATTCTTTCAGAAGCTCAACGATAGTTTAAATATTTGCTCACTGGCAGATCATTGACCAGCTGACCGATCACTAAAGATTTAGCTATTTTTTCATAACAATTAAATGTGATAGCATGTTTTGAAAATTTGGCCATGTACGGATGGCATTGACTAAAAATTCCAAGTCCCATTACTGACTATAGTTTAGCTTGTTTCAGACATCATAAAATTTCATCCAAGACCACAGTGGAAGTTGCATTAGTTAAGACAGATACTAAGTGAAAACGAAGTCTACAAGACTTACTTTCAAACTCATATTCTGTAGAATATTCCGAGACTATTTCGAAAACACAATAAGATGGGAACAGAAAGGCAGGATCTCCGATGATCCCACTAGAAAACTACAAGTCCACACGCGGCCAAAGCCTCAGAGACTGACCACTCCTATGAAAACTTGTCTCCACCTAGAGCCTAGGCCAGTATGGCTTCTTCGCGACTTGTGCTGACTTTTCAACGCTTCTGCTATCCAAGAGGTACAACGTCACAGCCAATCAGACACCGCGTCAAATATACGTTCCCAGACGGTGACATTATCAAGATACTTTATTAAAGGCTGTTGGCTCTTTCAATATTCATGCCCCAAAATTCCTCAGATGCGCAACCTTCGAGTGGTAGACTCGATCCCTCAAACATAACTGGGCGTTGAAAGTTGGGATTTCAAATTCCTTGAAGGTCGGCGAGGTGTACGCCTGAACTTCATGAAATATTTCCGTTTTGTATCGCTAGATTGTTTTCTTTGAGAGTTAGAGAGCTTTTGTGCTCAAGGTGACGACATTTCATACACATACGCAAGGTCATTATGATTGGCTCGCGCATATTCAAATCCAGTGTTTTCATTGGATATTGGGGATAATGCGCGAGGATTTCAACAAAGATCATGTGACCTCTACTGTAATTCTGGTATTGACATGAACCAGAGGTCAAATAAAGTGGCACGCGCTGAGGGGATGCTAGGATATGATTCCACCTGATCTGGAGGTGAGCCTATTCTTTACTTTACATTGAAACGAATGAAGAAAAATGCGCTGTTTCTCTTCGCTGCGGGAAACTCCCAAGGGAAGCAAATTCCGCTAGGCGGAGATAACAATAGAGGGGATTGTCTGCCCCTCCCGTTCAAACTATAGGAGGAATTTCGTGTATCAGCGAGTTTGTTTGTCAACGTGTTGGCGTGTTTGTTGTCATCTCCGTGTTGTGTGTTCAGAATTCCGTGGCACAGCTTGCATAACACAGTGGAAGCGGGAACAGGAAATGGGAAGAAATTAGTCCGGTAGGAAGCAAAGGGGAAGGATGAACTTAGAACAAAACTATGTATTATAGAAAAATGAAATATAACAACAATATGGAATAAAGGCAAACCGATAAAAACAACAGGAGAAAGGGACAGTACTGAAGTTTCACAAATAAGATTTTTTTCTTAAGGAAGAGAAATAAGAGAGACAAAGACACGTCTTGTCTTTATTGTGAATTTCTCTCACTCTTTTTTTTTTTTTTACCCAGACTAACACCTCAAGAAACACCTGGTTTCTTTTGTTCTCTTATTTCTATTTTTGTTTTCTGTTGGCGGGTCACTTAGTTCTCAATTGTCATTCTTCCTTCCTCCTGTGTACTCTCTTCAAACCGAGACAAATCTTCATATTTATATAAATATTATCACAGAAGGTCTTTTTTTCTGTTCTTTTTCCTCTTCCTGTCTCTTTCCCTTCTTTTTTTTTATAATTTTTTTTTTATCTCTTTTGTTCCAACCGCATTCCTTAACCTAACGATTCCTAACTTTGATCTATACTTTAAAAAAAAAAAAAAAGAAGAAGAATAACCAGTTAAAATAAATAAAAAATAAAAGTTCCCTTTTTCCACCACCCCATAAGTTTCTTTTTCACTCTATCCTTCTTTCTTCCTCCCGTTTCATTCTGGACTCTGATCTTCTCAATTTTTTTGAAGTTCATGTCTGAGAGCGAGGATTTTTACTCTCTCTCTCTCCCTCTCCACCCTCCTTTCCTTTATGATAGGTCACATAGTCCATGCTTAACCTCAGTACAGTGTTAAACACATAAAAACATACCAGGATAAACAGGGTTTGGTCTCAGAATTCTAGATCTCATAAATGGAAGCTGGAGTAAAGCTATCGTATTGTTTGGTAGCCATACTGTCACCAATCTTAGAAGTCTACAGTTCGTGAATGGAAGCTGGAATAAAACTATCGCACTGTTTGTTTGCCATATTGTCAGCAAATCCCCAGTCTGGAAATCAAGGTTCACCCTAAGCTAGAAAGGTATATAATTATTGGACAAAATGAGTGGACAAATGCAATAATGTTCCTACGATTTTTTTTTCTCGTGTCCTTAAATCCTAAGAAAATAGGATTATCTCGGTGTTAAGTGCCTGTCCTGTGTTTGGTGAGAATTTTTGTGGGTAGAAATTTGGAATTTGGAAATTTTGTCCAGACAGCGGCACTCCGCCCACCCTTCATCGATTTTTTATTGCCAAGGATTCTTCAACGTGCGTAACGTACGCACACGGAACCTCAGATTTACATTCACCTGTATCCGAGAAGGCTAGACGTCGAGCTTCCCTACCCAAGAACCAAGCGACCGTTGAGTTATTGATAAAATGTAAATCTCGATCTTCGTATCCTTCCCTGCCCCCGATGAGAGGATCCGCTCATCGAACCCGGGACCCACGACATGAATTGTTCACCATGGAGCAGACGCCAAGCCACATGGTCACGACGACCCCCAGCCGCGGAGTTGGCCAACCTCAGGAGGCTAAAAGGCGAGAATAAAGCGCACGGTATTCCCATCAGCACCCACGAGGGGAGAGGCAGTGGCTCTGTGGTTTGGCGTCTGGAGAAAACGGGCCGGGATCGACTCGCGGGTCCTGCATGGGGGGATGGAAGGACACGAAGATAGAAAACCCGCATTTTTTCATTGACTCAACAGTCCCCTAGCTTCCAGTGGGTAGGAAAGCCCGACGTCTAGCCTTCTCGGATAAGGGCGAATATATTTCGGAGGTCCCGTGTGTAC
>JBCEWB010212389.1:0-24321 GCA_039654565.1 Peronia peronii
GACAGACACAGACAGACAGACAGACAGACAGACACAGACAGACACACACACGCGCACACGCACACACACACACACACACACACACACACTGCCCCTCCTTAAGACAATTAAATATAGTAAGAAAATATGGTAATATAATTGTTCATTATAAAAAAACCTGAGCATAGTTTGCGAATCTGTACTTCATTAAGCTAGGACAATGTGTCTTTCATTTTGTAGTTGAACTATGATGTATGTGGTCATCATAAGATTCTAGGTTGTATTGAAAACCTCTGATCTTTTGACATAGCCTGGACTTAGGACTAATATTTTAACGTAAAATTAGTTAATATTGTGCATGTCAGTTGTCACAAAGAGGTAGACATATGAAATAATATGAAGAAGTAAACCATAATTGTATGTGCCATAATGACTTAATTGTTCCTATCATAGTTTCAGCTCTTTTTTTGCATCTTCTATTTCAGCTTCTGTAAAGGCCAGACATTGTACACAATGCTTCATTCAAACAAGAACACATTCAAGATAAATAAGGCTATCATTGTAGCCTCTCAAATAGCTCAGGTAAGATGAAAGCAAGATGGTAGGAGGTCGGGTCTTTATTAGCAGATTCATTCTCATACTCCTAATGACGGCAGTGATATAGTTGTAGACTGTGTGCTAATGTCTCTGATGTAATGTCTGCCTGATAAAAGGAAGCAGTCGACAGTGCATGTGAAACAGCACTGCAGCTGCATTAGTTAAGTGTGTAATCCACGTGTATTTTTTTTCAATAAATATCTGTTGAAGATGTTTCATCCCTTGCCATTTTCACTGTTCTTTTGAGAAAATCTATTTTGGAAAAACAAATTTTTAACAAAAATATGTTCTTTAAAATTATGCTATTCTAGTTAAGAGATAAATATATTTACTTTTATTTCATACTTTATACTGCTTGATATGCTTGCATGACAGATTTTGATTGTGAATTTCTCAGTGATTTTTTTAGGGTCGGGCTCTCTCCAATATGAGCTCGATAATAAGTGCCTGCACATTTTCACTGTTTAAGTTTTAAAACAGATAAAATGCCTTGTCTGTCAGTGACATGTCATTCCATTATGTATTGTGACTGTTCCTGATAGTTCCTTGTTTGGTCTGTCAGTGACATGTCATTCCATTATGTACTCTGACTGTTCCTGACAATTCCTTGTTTGGTCTGTCAGTGACATGTCATTCCGTTATGTATTCTGACTGTTCCTGTTTACCATCCCAGGTCATGGAGTTGACTCAATATGTACTGAAATTTTGATTGTTCGTTCTTTTATTTGTCTGGTTATTTATTCTTGATCCCCTTGTGACTTTCTACACAGGGCATGAGTTACCTGCATGCCAGGGCTATAATTCATAAAGACCTAAGGACAAAAAACATCTTCATGGACAGTGGCAAAGTCGTGATCACAGACTTTGGGCTCTTCCATGTCACTAGGTTATGCAGAGGTACCAAGTAAGTGTTTCTGGAGGGAATGGATTCATAAAAACAATATACCTGTTTATCTGAGCTGTAAAGTAGCTGTCATACATTAAGAAATTGTAAATTAGAGAAATTAAGAGAGAGAGATTTTATGATTTTTTTTTAATAGTTGCAGTGAATTAGAATGTTGAGATTACATGCAATTTAGGGATGTGAGTGAGTCAGAGTTCCTAGAAAAAGACTGTAGTTTGCAAGCCCAACACATTTATAGTTTAAAATAGCTTTTGTAAACTCTTAATCTTGTAACCAAATTTCTTCAGTCACTCTTATTTTCACCATGGTATAATTATGGTTTTAAAAGACATGATTCTTTGGGTACAGTAGAAATTTCCTGTTTTGAACTGACACTAAACGATAATACTTTTACAGTCTGTTTGGGGGGGGGAGGGGGGGGGGGTTGGGAAGTGGAGTGTTTTCAAGCCAAGTTCATGAAGGTTCTTCAAAAACAATTTATCAGTAGTGGCTGAATAAAGTGTTGAAAGGATGTCAAAGAAGACTTTAGGTACAGTGCTAAAATACATGGTGTAACTTGTGTCAGGTTTGGGGTTATTTAAAGGAAGGTTTTTCTCTACAGAAAATTGTGATGTTGACAGCAAAAGTTTTTATGTAATTCCATAGTTGACAACCAATCGTATTGTAGTTAGTAATTTCCCACTTGACTGATGTGTGCTCCTCAGGAAAGATGACTGGCTGAGTGTGCCAAAGGGCTGGCTGTGCTATCTGGCCCCAGAGATTATCCGTTCACTCAAAGCTATGCAGCAGTCGCAGTCTGACCTGCCTTTTACTAAAATGTCAGACTTGTATGCTTTTGGGTAAGGCAAACTTAAAAGTCTCACAGTACATTGAGATACTGAGATAATACTGTTTGTGTCATGGTGGTAGTAGTGGATCTGGAGATCAATGAAAACAATAATTGTGTGGTGGAGTGGAGATATGTCAGATTGTGAACATTTTCAGTGGTCATATAAAATGCTTATCATTACTATGCCTTTTAACAATTTAAGACTTGTTTGGATCCAATAGAGATATTTTCTGATTTTGTATGAGTTCTTTCAAAAATTTTTTTCTTTTTTTTTTTTTTAGAAAGGAGGCATTAAAATAATTTTCAATTGATAATTGTTTCCCATCCAATGGGCTGCTCCAGGATGCCATGAGGTCATTTCCTCTCAGAAATGTTATCCTCAGCTCTATCAGTTTCTCAGCACTGTTGCCCCAATCAAATGCTGAAATGTTAATGCAGCTAGTCATAACCATTGAATAAAGAATGGTCTGTTCTTTTTTTAACGAATTTTAACTTTTTAACTTGTTAATTTAATTCTAAGCTCTCCTTCACATTTTTACATAACTAGTAGTTTTATAAATTTCTGAACTCCACACTGCAACATTAGGAAATAGTAAATACATTTTAATCACACATTATCAGGTGGGATTCTGGACTACCAAATAGTAGCCATTACCGTGGCTCCTCATGGGACCAAAAAAGTTGAGATAGCCCATTTTAGGAACCAAAAGGCCAAATAAAACTAAGCTGACACTACCAAAAACATTGTCCGGATTTGATGAAATACAAAAGTTATGTCTGGAGTTGACTGTTATATTTGATGGCTGTTATGTGTCTATAAAGTATAGAAGTTGTTTAGAATAGCGTTATTTAGGCTCAAAATTTTGATGATATTTATTTTTGTTTCTTGTTATTGTTTTACAGGACAGTGTGGTACGAACTGCTATGCAACGATTGGCCATTTCGCAGTCAACCGTGTGAGACTGTCATCTGGCAAGTGGGCCGAGGCATCAAGCAGTCACTCAGCACTGTGACCGCCCCAAGAGAGGTCAAGGTGAGATCATAAATAAAGGGCTTGGCTGCAAAAATAAAAATGCAAGATATTGGCCAAAAGTTTGTGAAATGTTAGTTTGAGAACATTTTGAAAATACAAGCAGCAAGTTTTGCTTTTTGCATACCAGCATTAACAAATATTTTCATGCTACTGTTGTTGTTACATAGTCATTCTGAACTTGATGGTGGTTCTAGTCATTGCAGGCTCTTATATCCTTTGCAGTACTGAAATCAAGACAGCAAAAACTGATTTCTGCTAATTAAATCTTAGTGTATGGTCAAATTTTAAAATGTAAACTTTTTTTTATCTCTTTTAATTTTTTTTATAATGAGTAATTTTTTGTTTTCCTCTTTTTCATTATTACTGGTTTTGTAAAAGAAATTAATCAAAGAAACTATATTAAAGCCAGTAAATGCTTAAAATTATATATGCAAGAAAAGTGAACTGAGTGCTCTTTTAGATAACAAATGAGAAATATGGGAACACAAGCTTGTTCTCTGTCATCAGCTTGTCTGTGAAAGTTCTGTTGCTATGTTGCATTTTCATGACCACAGGAAATTCTGATGTCTTGCTGGGCTTTCCATGCTCATGAAAGGCCTGACTTTGCCCAGATTGCAAAAGCTCTAGATCGCATCCCACGGACTCGTCTAATCAGAAGTCCCTCGCATCCTTGTCAGCTTAGTCGGAGTTCTGAGGCCATCTCTTTATCATGACCTTTAGCATTGAGTGGAGACTGTGTGGATGTAAACAGATTCTCTCCCTTCCCGGCTCCCAAGCACAAGGTTATCTCCTTTGGCCAGATATGAAATGGCCATTTCAACATTTATCTGTTGGTATGATCAATTTAGATGTTGTTGTTCTCAACTTGCCGCATAATAAGTGAAGTTTTGACTTTCCAACAAATTGTGAAGGCTATGTATTGTATCAGGCAATGCTCAACACTTTTTCTCCATATGATGCAAAAATTTCATCTGTATTTGATTCTAGTATTCGGTCATTCCTTTTCCAAGTTTGCTTTTACCCCCTCACCAGGCAAGTGCATTGTAGTGGTGTGTATTTCTAACAAGTTGCTTCATAAGAAGTCATTTCGGTGTAAAAGGACATTTGGGGACGACTTTTTACAACTATTTGTTGTTATGGCTGTGAGATGTTATGCCACACTGCTAAACTTATCTAACCAAGAGAAATCAGATATATCACAGATCCATAAATAGATATGTGTATAACTGAAATCTAAAATGACTGAAGAGCTAATCTGAGCCATTAATTTCAGGAAATTTGAGTTTTTTCTCAACTCTCCGTAAATTTGATATATGACTTTTATGTGACACATTTATGACATTTTTTTTTTAACTTTCCTTTCAACAGTCAGTCTGACATCGAAAAATAACCTATGAATTTCAGGAGGGAAATGAAAGGAGGGGGATTTAATTGTAAAGATTACCATGCTCTGGAAAAGGATATAGTTTTGTTTCTGTTTTGTTTATTTTTTTATTTTTTTGTCAGCGTTTATTTTGTTTATTTCTCATCGTGCTATCATTCATATTTTGAAACTGCACTGTTCAAATTTATGTAAGAAATGTGCAGGGAACTATTGCTGAACACAGGCTGTGATCCCACTGTGAAGAATTTGGAATTACTTATCAGTGCATGGCTCTTTAGTTCAGCATTTTATAATACTATGATAAAAATAGTCTTTTACTTTGTGGCTGTTGGTGGACTTAAGGGATATAGATGTGAGGACATGAAATTAGTCAGCACTCTTTTTGGTTCTTTTTTTTTTTTGTTTGTTTGTTTGTTTTTTAGAATGATGTCGTTATATTTTCTTTTCAAATAGTGGAAAGCATGGAATGTGTAGCACTTTGTCTTTATTTTTCCTGATGAGCACATTTATTGTTTTCAGCATTACTGTGAAATCTCTTTCAATATTAGAGATTACCAAATCTTCTATTCAATAAAAGCAAAGAAAGAGAGGAGACGCATATTATGTTATAGATAACGCTTCAAACAGTTTCCAACCTGATCTTTGTGCATAGATAATGCTAAAAATCCAGTCAGTGCTAGAGAAAAAAAAAAAAAACAAGTTTGTATGCTTTTCAGTTACAACTAACATAAAGATGGAAATTTAAATGTTTTTTTTTTTTAATTTATCCCAGAGAAGCAACAATTTACAAATCTGGAGTTGTCATTGAATAAATAATCACGGTCAATAAGGTATAGAGGTAAGTTAGGGAGAAAAAGCCTCATGTCTGTACAGGCAGCTTTTGTTTCAACTCAGGAAGAGGATGTAGCTAAATTGGGACAGTGTATGTATGAAAGAAACGAAGAACGGTAAACTGTGGCTATCAGCACGGAAATGTTTGATGCAGAACATTTCAAAGACGGGGGGTCATTTTTAATGATATAATCTTACTGATACCGCAGCGGCCTGAAATTTCCAGTGGGAGACATTTCACTGAATAATATTCCACAAGGGAAAATTTGTGAGATATCCTGGTATTATAGTTGCTTGAGCTAGCCTTTATTTCTGCTGCATGAGAGGACGTGCAGTTTGTGGAGAAAGAAATTCAAGATCAGTACAACATAAACCTTAACCTCATTAGGACATGATGACTTAAAGACAACATTAGTGCTAAGGCACAGAATCAACATGAACTAAACAGGTGTGTCTTGCCTGAGGGACATTTAAACTACTTAGCTGAAGTTTTGGTTCTGTATAATGTAAAAATATTATATTGTCCTCTTGAAGAAGAGTTGGCCATGTACCCACTGACAAAGAATTCTGCGCCATAAATTCCATGATGTAGATTGAATTAGAGAGGAACAATGAATGATGACTTCATGGAGAGTTGGTCGGCAACTAGAAACTGTAAGCATTTTATTGGAGCCACGTTAGGGATTGATGTGATTTGAGGAAGATTAAAGAGTAGACATTGATCTAGCCATCTAGAAAGTCAGGGGATCTCTTTGACATATGAGCCTGGCTATTATTTTCCTATTTTTATGCATGATCTTTAAAATCAGTAGACACAAGTGTATATCCCAACTTCATACACAAGTAGATCAGAGCTCAGAGCTGTTTTTATTTTTCTCAATATCTAAGTAAAATATCTCATCATAACTGGCTCAGCATAGAAATTACATGACAGTGATTTTCAAATGGCAGCCAAGAGTTGGTTTATGAAGGCCAGTAATCTTTGTTCATGTTGTTCACAAAATTCAATAGAGAATGTCTGCCAAGTAAGACATTTTTAATGAATGCTTTTGTTTTTGTTGAGGCTGAATAGCAAGAGGTCAACAAATGCTAATGCTTACTTTGGCCTGGGAAAGTCAATTATTGTGATAGTATAAACTATTTGCTAAGTGCACTAACAAGAAGCAGCAAGAAATGCCCAGCTTTGTTAAACAAATTTGTTCTTGAATATGCAAGTGTGTGTGTGTGTACACACATTCCGGAAAAGAACAGCTAATCATTTTTATCATGATATTTTATTTATATGTGAAAAACAATTCCATTTTCTTTATATTTTTTTTTTAGACCTAAAAAATGAGTAGTTCTGAGCACTGTTTCACGTAGCATTTCACTTTATTTAACGGTGGTGGGCATTTGTGAATCTGTCATCGCATGATCTGCAATTCAAGCCTCAGGAGAAAAATATGTATTACCCTCCCTCCCCTTATCTTAGCCAACTAGGAATTGTGTTGATTTTTTAATGCGATTTTGAATCTGTACAATGTATCGGTAGAATCAAACAGAATCAGGTTGAAGGTAATTGATGTTGGTTGGGCTGTGCCGATGGTGTGAACCAGCATTACTGTTGCCCAGACAGTGCATGAGATCTGGGAACATAGAGTAGAGAATATTTACTGAACTGATATATGTACACGTGTATCAGGTCATTTGTGATATATCATAGCAGACAATTGTTTCAGGAGTAGTCAGTGATAGTCTGTTATAATTATTTCATTTTGGGGGGGGGGGGTTATTCATTGCATTACAGCAAATGTAATTGGCTAAGGGCTATGGTAGTTTAATAGTAAAGCATAACAAATGAAATATTATACTTGTGCTTGTGTTAAATTTTTTTTACCAGTTTATGGACAGAATTTAGCGCAATTTTTTTATTTATTCCTTTTTTTTTTTTAATTTATATTTTATTTTGTAAACATTGGCATGTTTTTTGTTGTTGTTGTTTTTTTTTAATATATTTTTTTTTCCACTGTGTTGATTTTACATATACTTGTAGAACAGAAAAATAGGTCCACACAGTATTGATTTCATGACAGGGATACATTTTTGAAATACCACAGAGTTTGAAATGTGGAATTGTATAGCCATTTCCTGGAGATGTGATTATGATCTACAGTTTGCAGCCTTCATTTACAGTAAGTGACAGCGCAGAAAGCTCGGGTCATGAACTGAACTGGAATGATGAGCTTTTGAAGCTGTCTGTACAAATTTTATATCAAGATGTGAATAATTTCATTGCATATAATTTATCTGATTGGAAAGTGATGCTTTGTTACATAGTGTGTACACTAAGTTAAGTTTGTCTAATATTTGTCTGCTTCCATGTTCTAAGCATTTTTATGAGCATCTGCATTGTTCTGTGAGTGTTTTCTCTTTTTTTTTTCCTTTCTTTTTTTTTTTTTTTTTCTTTCTTTTAAATGATGGGCAAATGCAGCAGCTTGTGAATAACCTGATTCTGAGGTATGGGAGAGAAAGTGAATGTATAGGTGAAAATGGTCCATTAGCATGTGATAATAGGAAGAGAATGTTACACAATCAGCATTTATGTGAGATAAACAAGCAAGCATCACATGAAATGTAGACCTTTGTTAGATAGTCACTATCAGCCCTGCCAGCTTCACCTTTCAAGGGTTGAGATCTTTGTATTTGAGTACCAAAGAAAAAAATGCTGCAGTCAGCCATTGCGTGAGGCAGATAGACAAATATTTTACAAAAATTAAGAGACAGATTAGATCCTGTCAGATAATCCTCATTAGCACAGACAATTTCATCCCCGTGGGGTGACACCATTACATTAAAATTTCTACATGGATTCCTCCTGCCTCATGAGATTCTATCTTGATTTTCTTTTGTGATATAGTTTTTCTGTGAATTGTCACAGATCATTCATGCACTTGTGCATCCCTGATGAATTAAGCCTGTGCCGTATGCTCATAGATGAAAAAATAAATAAACAAATTATGAACAAAAGAACTGTAAGTTTTGGCATAAAGCAGAATAATTATTGTGAGAAAGCCAAGTTCAGTGCTGAAAATAAATAAACTCGATATTTCAAGACCTTTTCTCTAAAGTTAGTGTGGAATGGTAGCTTTCAACATGTAGTTGGCAGTGCAGAGTTGGAAGAGGAACAGGATTTGACTGTAGTATGATAGAAGCCTACCATATCAAATAGGTATAACATACAGTCGAAGACTGTAGGGAGAGTTGATTCTCCTAATCTGTAAGAAGAATATTCAAATGACACATAACAATTATAGCATGATGAAACCAGGCACTGGTCAAACTGAGGTGACCAGGAACATGACAATTTTTTTTAAATAGGGAAATTTTAATGCAAACAACTTTTTTTTTTTGCACAAAAACTTTATGTCCATTTAAAAATGTATTTGAGAGATAAATTTGCTGAAACATATTGAATAAAAGTTTAAAAAAAAATAGTTTAGTGACATGGCATAAATAGTGATTAATAAGGATTAACATATAATAACAAAATTGACTGTTCATTTTCTCATTAAATTCATTTGCAGCAGCAGGTCACCCTCAATGTCTTTGACTGCCAATATCTTGACTTCTTCTCAAGATAGAAGATTTTTTCACCAACAGGAAGGGAAGTAGATAAATTTTAATGTGATAGTGATAACTCCATATGCTCAGTATTTGACCAGTGCCTGATTTCATTATGTCCCGTCTCAAATATGCTCAGCATCTCAAATTTTTCAGTAGCATAGCAGAAAGCTGTCATTGACCAATACCAGGGAAGATTGAATTTTTAATACAAAGGAGCACAATGAGAGATAATTTGTGATAACTTTATTTAGTTTGAAAGAGAAAACGAAGAATGGTAGTGAAGTTTGATGAGAGTTAAAATTTGTGATAGACCAGGCATGAGAGAGATCAGATGTTGAAGCATGAAATGAAGTGTGTGACAGATTGTAAGTACAGAGTGCAGTTGTGTCATGCCGTACATGTGCAAAAACTAAGCTGAACTCTTGACCTCTCTCTTATGTAAATATCATCTCTAATTGTACAGACTCTGACCTTGTAAAGACTATAAATACTGTTGTATTTAATTGTAAAGGAAGAAATCAATTTGTGCATTGAAATCTATGCTGTTTTACTATTGTATATGCTTTTAAATTAGTGTAAATATTTTGGAAGAAAACAAAATATGGCAGAAAAAAAAAAACAAAAAAACAGAAAACAATTTTGATTTTCATTATTATGTTGTTGATGTTGCTGTTGCTACGTTTTTGCCTAAAGCGATGTTTACAATTTTCAGTGTGCAATGTGGTGAAATGTGTTACTTTTTAATGTGTCATTTCTTTCAACCTCCTTCCCCCATCTCCACCTACCCATTTTCCTTCCAGACTGTTTGGCTTTCAGTGGGTCAGTGAGCCTTTACTATTCAAATGTTTGTCTTTATTACTATCATCCATCATTAAGACAAATCTCAGTGTTTAAACTCACCTTTTTTTTTTTTGTTGTTGTTGTTTCTGTCCTGCTTACAAATCTAAGCTGGTCACATAATGTGTTTGTCTCAGTCTCAGCATAATTATAGCAATCGCGTGGAACAGTGGCCAATGCAGGTCTGCCATGGAACAGTCATTGGTGTAGTTACTGGGATTAAGATTGGGGGTGGTTGCTGAGAAGAAGCAAAGAAATAGATCTGTTCCAAATTTTTAGAATAATCTTGATTTAGTAATTTAGAATAGGACTAGGAAGTCGGGGGGAAAAGATTGGTGCATTGGGGAAATGAAAAGTTATACTCCTTTCAATTGTGTACTGCTACAGAACATTCCTTAACTAAAATGATAGTTTATAATTTATCTATAATGATGAGGAAACTTAAAGAAAGATTAGATACTCCAGGAAAAATCTAGAAAATAAATCTCTTCAAACTGTACTGGTATAGAACACTCTTCTTCATTTTAGTAATTAGTAGTAGGAAACCTGAAAACAAATGTCATGTATGAGAAACAAAAATTAACAGATTTTGTCCATATCTGCAGTGGGATAGATTAATTGTCATGATTTTAGGTTTAAAGAATAGAATTCAGAAAAGGAGGAAAAAAATTAGGTGCCATGACAAAAACTGAAAAAAAAAATTAATCTTTTACAATCTTATATTTGTCTAGGTGAAAAATCTTTGTCTTTTGGCGTCAGAGTCAAATGTCAGGACTTCAGAAGTTACTTGGTATTCATACTTTGTGCATGATGAACAGCGTATATCCATGGGTTTGTTCTTATAGGATGGTGTGTACTATTGTTAAAGTGATGCAGAAAAGATGATACTTTGTACTCCAGACATCATCAAGGGCAAAACATTCTGTGACCAGTTCTGAGTAATATTTGTACTTACACCAACAGGCATTTTATCCATAAGGTCAGGCATGCTTTTTTTTTCTGTAAAGACAAATTTTAATGCATTTTATTGAGTCTCAGTTTTTTTGTTTTTTCTTTAAGCTGGGAACTGAGAGGGATTATACAAATAAATAGTACCTGGGCTCCCTTGAAAATGTAAAAATTAGAACCTCTACGTTTTTTCCCCTATGCTTTTTTTCCTCATCTTAGTTTTGTTACATTTACTGGATATGATAATTGACAGTGATTTCATTTTTAAGGAATACAAGAATTCCCTTTTTTTTTTCTGTGAAGTTGAACAATGCAAGACAAAACATATCATCAGAATTGGGTGGAAAGTATGTGTATTTTTAAGTGTTTGTTTTATCTTTTTTTCTTGATTGTTCTGTCTTTTAAAAGACTGAAATTTCCAGTCGTTCAAGTCATGAATGAAACTAACAGTGGCAGTGAAAAAAAGATACAATTGACTACACGTTTTGGTGTTTTTTTGTTTTTAAAGAAGTTTTTGTGTACTCTTTGATGCTCTTAAAGATGGATCAGCCGCACCAAGGCAAGCCTTGAACTAATGTTATAACACAGTGAAATATTTGCAGTAAAGCAAGATGTGTTCTTTTTGAAAATGAAGGATTTGATCTCAAAATATGATGAGTGCCATTTTTTTAAATTTCAGAGATAGGTGCATGACCCTTGTGTGAATTATATGATCTGATTTAAACAGTACTTCACACACCGCGATATGTCCAACATCAGAATTTTGTATGTTTTGCAAAACACAATGAGCCATTTTTTCAGCCAGCTATGTTGCTTCCCTTTGCCAAGTACAAGAGGTGTAGAACAAATACTGCAAAGAAGGGAAAAATCTTTTTTTTTTTTTTTTTTTCCACAATGCTTTGTACTGCTTGTACTTGGCAAAGAAAAGTAATTTGGTTGACACTCAAAATGGCTCATTATTTGGCACAAAAATTAAATTTTGGTTTTCCAAAAATACATTTCATTTTGCAGTCAGATCTTTCATATATCAGTAATTATGTATTACATAAATAAAGCTTTGGAAAGTTCTCCATTTTTGTGTTTGGCTTCATACTCACCAAACCTTTATAAACCAGTCTTACAGAGGTAGTCATGAGACAAGCTGCATACAAAAGAATGAGTTATTACAATGTCTGGGGGGAAATCTTGTTGCTTTTGTTCTCATCACCTTTTTTGATGATTTTAATCTTGCCTGCCTTGTGGATGTAAACTCACATCATGTATGGAGTGACTTAATATATGTGAATTTTTTTTTTTTTTTGAATGAAGAAAAGTATGCTAGAAAGAAAGATATTAAAAGTGATATGAAGTAGATTGAGAGATTAAAACAGCATGAGCGAGTTAATGGCTGTGTCGTCATGAAAATAAATTTTATTTAATGGTTTCACAGCGTTGTCGTTGTGTTGTTCTTTCAATCCTTGTATGGTCTCAAGAAATATGTATTGAACACTAAAACATATGCACAGTTGAAAATTATATTGATTATACTATCGTTAATGAATGCAAATATGAGAGAATCAACTCAAAGGATACTTATCATCACACCTTTTTCTTTCACATTTCCATCATTTACTATGCTATTCAGATACATATTTATGCAAATATTTAGATTCTCCTAAGTCAGTTTGTCAGTCTTCATGCCAATTTTTTTATGTTTAATAATGCTTTTTAAATCGGGCAGAAAAACCTTGTACAAGTCCTGAAATTTTCTCATGGAAAGAAAGACCATCTGATTTTTCAGTATGTTTATTATTCATTTCATGTCAAGACACAATAATACTTTGAAATGACAACTGACATGTATATACATAGAGTGAAATTTACTCACAAAAATGTGGAACATTTAAAACATAATGTAGGTAACAAAAAAAAATGTTTTAAAAAATGTTTAACCATTAAAATCTCATTAATTTCTGGCACAAACTTTTGTTTTGAAATTCCATCTTCTCCACAGTGCAACTGTTTTAATGCAGAATGAAGGACCTTTCTTCTCTCAGGCCATTGTTCAGTTGCTTTACAGTTGGTCAGAACATTTGCTTCTTATAAAGCAAAAACTCCCATGCATGATACAGAACTCATAAAATGCTAAGTCATTGTGACAAAAACACATCTCACTAAAATTAACTATTACAATTTAATCCCATCAGAATCAATGATACAGTCTTGTAATATCTTCATACATGAAGACAAAAATATATCAAACCAAAGACAGTTCTTAATTTCTATCATTTATTCCTGGAACATATTTTTTTAAAGATAATTCTAGCATTTTCAAAAAATTCTTGAAATATACAAAGAATTGCAAAATGCCTGGAAATTTTGTAAGCTATTTGTGTAGAAAATCTCACAAATAAACATCCCTCCACTTTCAAGAAACAAGTGACATTTTCAAAAACGTTCCACAATATAATATTTACAAGGAATTTATTATCATTCTCAATATAACTCCATAAAAGAAATGTGAAAAATACTGCTGCAATATTTTTCTAATACATGCTCCAGGTATGAGTGATGGAAACTGGCAGTTTTGAATGGATGGAAACAAAATTTGATACATTTATGTCTTTCCATGGCAGAGTTATTATCTGATCAGCAGCACTGTCTGATTATGATCTTTGGTGGACCATTCAGGTATATACAAGATTATATTGGTTGAATAAATCTCCATTAAAATCTTAGTTGTCTCAACAATTTTGTCATAGGGCAGCCTTAAGGGCATTTTACACATAATAATGGAACAAACAAAATCCTCATTGTCTACAAACTTTCATGCAGATTATTATATTGTTGAATTATAAACCTGACAAGAAATCTACTTTTGCTGTCTGGCTGCATGAGGCCAGGGAGAGGCATAACATGACTCGTCATATAACAAATAGTCAGTGAAGTGTTTGCAGTCAGCCATGGGATTTACATATATGTATACAAAATTTTCAAAATGTTGGTTATACCTAAAAACTGACATCATGTTCATTCTGCAGATTATTAAAACCAATAAAATGCCATTTGCATTTCTTGGTCTGGAGCCTAAGTAATGAAAACAAAGTGAGCACATCTTTTTTTTTTGTGTCACCTGGGCAACATACATGTACAGTCAAACTTCTGGATAACGACATCGCCCGGGACCGGAAAATTATGTCGTTATCCAGGAGTGTCGTTATTCCGAGGTTTTCAAGATGGCGGAAAAAAGGGGGTGTGGTGAGACTTCCGTGAATAGAACGATGCGATGCGCGGACTAGTGCCTGTGATAAGCAACCACGTTAGAATGTGTATTTTTCCTGTTGACAAAGGATTTACCAGTTTTTGAAATAAATAATGTGTACATAAATAGCAAAATAATGTGTATATAACAGCAAATTTAATGAAAAGAATATGAAAAAAATGAAAGCAATGCAAGAAATAAATGATACATGTACTCCAATTACTTTGACAGCATTTGTTAACTTTACAAGGTAAACACTATAAGGAATTACATGCATCTTCTACATGTACTTTGCTTTTCAGTCAATTACTCAGCATTTTAAAACCTTACTAAATACTTGATGCTATAATAATTTGAACACTGCAGTTGACAAAACACACAAATGAAACATTTTTTCTGCGTTTTCATTATGTTGTAAAAACATTTTGATTTAAACTAAGTATGTTGTCTTGCTTCCAGGGCAAATGAGTCAGAAGTCACACCGAGCAATTTTGAGATATGGCCGTTTTTAACTATTTTCCAACTCAGATACCATTTTTTTTTTTTTCACAAAACAAAAACTTAACCTTTTTTAATCTGAAAAACAAACAAATTTGGTATCCGAGTTGGAAAATAGTTAAAAAGGGCTGTAGCTCAAAACTGCCCGGGGCAACATCCGACTCATTTGCCCTGGGCACAATACATTTGGTTACTTGTATGAGATATTAAATTTTTTGGCATGATTTTGGCTAATCCTTTTTCAATCATTTTAGAGAATAAAAACAAAAGAGCATTTGCATCTAACGTCTATCTGTCCGCTGATCTCTCTGCTTGTCTGTTTGTCTGTCTGCTTGTCTATCTATCTATCTCTCTGTAAGACTTTCTGTCTGTCTGTCTGACTCTCCACATGTCTCTCTCACTTTTTCTCTCTCTTTTTCAATCATTCTTGAAGGGATCATGTTTCCTATAATGAACAGCTATATATGAGTCTTCTTCACAATTATTGTCAGTTCCACACACACATCAATGGCTATTTATGGCTTTTCGGTTAACAACCCTTACGATTCCACTTTTGAATCAAGTTTGTTTGACACTCCTTATATCAAATCTTCCCAGTGGAATTGATTTGAATGAGCTGACAATTCACACTGCATATGCTAGAATCTCTATTCACATCTTACCTAAACAGGTAAGATGATGATTTAACTCTGATGATCTTGGTGTTTCAAGATAACAGTCACCTTGACTGATATTATCATATTACTCATAATATTACCAGCGTCCTGGATATGACTGACTGGTCCAAAGGACATAATTAATGTCCTCGCTCTGACTAATTCCTATTATAGTTAAATCTAAGCATGTCAACAGAAACTGCTGGAGTTATCAGGGTTTCTATGATGTTATAAATACTCATGTTCAAGTAAAGAATGACAGTTTATGTTTTGAAATAAAATAAAAGAGAAGTATAGTGATAAAATACATTAATCCTAATGCAAAGGATATGAGCAAGTTTTTCCCAATAAACCAAACATAAGTTTTAAAATCCTCTCACATTAATTTTTACTTTACCAACAATCCTATTATTTTCTTCTTCATTATTAAAGGATACAGTAATATCATCACAACTTTGTACAACCACGCTGTGGACAATAATTTTTATCAACTATACAAAAACTGGACCACATGACACAAACACAGCCCAATGACAAGCTGAGTAATTCAATTCTCACAAGATTTGAGCATGTAATATATGCATGATCTGTGAGCATTTCAATCTTATTTTGCTAGGTAACTGACTTTTCGCCAGACGTAAATTATAAAGTATTTGGGATACAGTCATGAAACACTGTAGGGCTACCATGTCCTATAAATGAAAGAGTGAATGCTAAGAGAGGGAATGCACATTGCAATGGCATAGTCATTTTTTTTTAATTGCATTATAAAAAATAATTACATGACCCACCTCTTTATAAGTTTCCTCAAAAAGCTTTGAATCGGTTCATACAACAGTCTCAATTATGTGGTCGCTACTATTTGTTATAGAACAATATATACATTTCACTGATCCTGTCATTTCTTTATCAGTTTTTCTTTTATGAAACATTTGTGAACAACAGGAGTCACAGGAAAATTTTGTCTATGTAGTAAGTGGACAAAGCCTCAATAGTGATTGACAGTGTTTGCTGATTCGCTACCATTTGTCCGTGACCATGATATGGCTAATTTTTTGTAAGATCTACACACTTAACCTCTCACTGTTCTCTCCCAGTTTATACCCAGTCTTCATTTATTTGTGTAACTATCTTCACTGGAACTAAATAACTTAATTGGTAACTTCATTGTTGATGTCCAAAGCCTCAGTGTCATTGCACAAATTATTCTCCATGCTGTTGTTGTTGTTATTAGTCTCCTGGTTTTGTTCCTCTGTGTTGTCTTCTGTTGATATTCCATTCTCATCCAAGAGTGGTTTCTTATGGAAATCGGACTCTGTGAAAGCTCCTTTTCCCCTGTGGGTGACATAGGGGTCAGGGTTGGGTGTCGGCAAGATTTGTGCCAGCTTTCGAGAGGAGGTCATCTCCTTCAGTTTCATTCTTTCTTCAACTTTGTGTCTTTCCTTCTCTGCAAGTTTTAATTTTTCTGCTGCATCCTGTAAGTAAAAATAGATATACTTGAAAACAGTCAGGAATATAATATAGTATTTCAAAATTTTTAATATTTTAAAAATTAAACATGATAAGCATTGAAGTATTAATTTTATCGAAGACTTGAACATTTTAAAAAAATTACTTATTTCTCGCTCATTTTGTACCTGAAGTTTTTGGTCTGCCTGCTGTCGTTCACGTGCAAGAGCTGCCAACTGTTCCTGTGCGAGACGCAAAGATTCCTCCTGCTTTCTGTTAGCCTCCTCAAGTTCCTGGCGTGACATCTTCTCCTTCTGAAGCTGCTGGTTCTGCTCAGCCTGGAGGCGTTCCAGTTCTTCTCTCTTGGCATATTCCTCCTCCAGTATCCTGTACAAATGTCCAAGAACAAGTTCTTTAGCATACAAAAACATACACATTTACACAAGATATGATTCATTTCACTCCCCTGCTTTTGTACACATACAGGATCAAATTTATTGTTCAATTGCTTAAAATTTTAGTTGAGTCTATCACCATGGTCTTTGAATATACTATTATATTCTGTTTTCACATTTCTCATTACTGTGGTATATATATATATATATATATATTCCTGAACTGAGTTTTATTACCTGGGGAAAAATAATTTTGTATATAATTTTCAAACAATAATATCAAAACAAAACAAAACAAACAAACAACAACAACAAAACAGAAAATAACCAGTAGCTGTTAATCAATTTTTGTCAGTAAAAATAATGTTTAAATCCTCCATGAGGAGTACTGATTAATACAGTGTCAGATACATTCTAAACGTCATCATGAAGCAATATCATCAACCAACAAAAAACAATGCCAAAATCTTACTTTGACTGCAAATTTCTGACAATTTCTTCATCTCTCTTCAATGCTCGTTCATGTTCCACCAGTTCCTCAAGAGCGGCTTTGGTCTCTTCCAATTCTCTCAGTCTCCGTCTCTCCTCCTCCAGCTGTGCCTCCTCCTCTCTCAGCCTTGCCTCTACCTGGGCTCTTTGCTCTCTCTCTGCTTCGATTGCTTCCATGCTACTGATCACCAATGCCTCTCTTTCTGCCTGCAGCCTTGCTTCTGTTTCTGCAAATCTGAAATCACAGTGATTTACAACATGAATGAAAAGTTAATTCCTCTAAATTTATTGAACTCAATACATCAGAATCTTCGAAGCTGTAGAGGGAAATGATTTTTGCTTGCCAGGTGCAAATTTAAATAAAATATAATAAGTTGAGAGGTGAAGGTTCATTATAGCATGAAAAGATGTACACATTCTGACAATATGACCATGACTTAGATATTTCTGCCTGATATTTCCTTATAGTCATACTAAGTAATTTTTTCTAGATCCCTACAATACATGTATACTGAATTTGTAAAAAATGTAATAAATTACATATATACTCAGAGCATTTCAAAGTAACAAACATATTTAACAAATTACAATTTGTCTACAGGAATCAAATGGTTGGCGATGAATAGATGCATTGAAATGTTGGTCAAAATGTTGGTCTGACAGTTATGATTCTTCAGTATTCACAAAAAAGAACAACAAGTATGATATAGATGTACATAAGATCATCTGTATTCCCAGTATTCATTCAAAGGGAAGACCATCCACAGTTTACCTGTCTTTCTCTGCTTCAATTTCTCTGCTCTTTTCCTCCAGCAGTTGATTGGTTTCCTGTCTTCTCTTTTCTTCTTCTTCAGCTCTTTTCTTCCGCTCAAGTTCCAACAATCTTTCTCTCTCTTTGATTTCTTCTTGGGCCAGCTGTCTTTGCTGTATGGGAACAAGAAATTTTTCAATACATCTTTTCTTCTGGAGAAACACTAACTAGTGAATTGAATGCATAAGAAATTATAATTTTATTAGATTGTCATAGAATCTTTTGCTGTTCTACAATGAAACTGAAGTTCAAATGTATGTTTACAATATACACAAAATATACACAAGCTGTGAAATAAATAAGGTATGGTGTTTTTAGCCTCTTGCATGTTTGAAAATCTGTTATCACAATCAGAATGCAACTGATTTTACTACAAGACAGTGTGGCCTGACAATGTTTAAACATATGCATTTTTTTAAAGCCCATTCACAAGACTCACATTGTAGAATTTCCTGGCTTCACTAAATCATAACTGACTTTAAATAATGATGGAACAATTTTACCACTTGCTTTTCTTCCTTAAAAGCATGCATAAGGAGTGAGTTCCATTTATTTCAATAACTAAAGCTGGAAAGTTCATAGTGTAGGAAGAAATGTAAGAGTTTGCTTTTTCAACATCACATTTCAAATTCCTTGAGCAGAAGAGATAAAATTTGGGGAAAATATTTATCATATTAAAATCTAATGAAAAAGAAATGATAATGATTATATAACATAATAAAAGAAATAATAAAATACTTTTCTTTCTTCTTCCAACTGTCTCTCTCTCTCTAGCAGCTTCTCTCTCTCTGCCACTCTGTTCATTTCCTCTTCAGCTGTTCTCCTTCTCCGCTCCGCTCTTTCCTTCTTTCTTTCTTTCCAAGCTTGTTTTTGTAGGCTTTCTTTGGACTTGCCAATGCTAGTAACAACCCTCTTGATATCTGAAAAAAGGCAACGGAAGAGCTTTAAATTTTGTCTACATAATTATACAAATCACACCTCCATCAAGAATAAAGTAAAGCCAACCTATGTTAGGAAAAAATATATAAAATTTTATAAAAATGAATTTTTGCCAAAAATCTGGTTTCTATCCAATTGCTTTCTGTTACAAGAAAGATGGAATCATGAACACTTTTTATCTCTCAGATTCCATGTCATGTAATGATACTAACAGAAAGAGACAATCTTTATCCTCTCTCTTTTCTTGCTGTAGCAAAATATTATTCAGGAAATTGATGCAGGAATTATTATAATATATAAAGAGAAAGAGAGAGAGTAAAAACTGTGAATGATTTGTCTATTATTTTGTTCTGGTAAAATATTACCACAGTTTAATCCATATTTTTCATTAGCATGTTGTCATGATGTTGACAGTTCTGATTCTCCACAATTTTCTTCACTTGCTACTTCATATATATATATATATATATATATATGCCTTATTAGATATAAGTTATTGCAGTTTCATATGATTTTGGAACAAACCACAAGACCATAATAAGATGTTTTTATTCTGCAATTCAACACTGATAGGATGCTAAATTCATGTACATGTTAGCAAGAAAATCATGATAACGTAACTATTTTTAATTACAGTTAAATGACCAGTGAAACCATACCAGACATCCATTCATTTTTCGATTTCAGATCAGGTGCAGATAACTCGTAATGTTTATTGGGAGCATTTAATTTGAAGCGGTGTTGTTTTCCTCCTGGCTTGTCAGGAAAACTCTGAGGAGTACAAATGTTGAATTATTGTGACAAAATGATGACACAACACAGTTTCTAAATCATCAGATTCTTAAACAGAGTAAAGGGCTCAAAGTGAGCTTAAAATTTTAATGAGATGATCTGCCTTGATTTTGCTATAGGCTCATCTTGCAAATTAAAAATATCAATACCGGTACTCATAAATCATAGCACTCAGCCCTGATAATATTCATTGTACGTATGTGTTTCAGACAAATCAAAGTGAATCCTCTGTACATAATGATAAAAGAGGGATTAGCCTTCAATGTGTCAAATGGCCGATCTCATCAAAGCTCACTCATCAGATGTTGTGTAGAGCTTGGCTTCCAAACAGCACACAATAGAACAACATACATTATACAGTCCAAGAGTATAAACAGTCATTTTTTAGACATGAATATCAATAGACCTGGGCAGTTTCTACTGCCACTTTTAGGATTAAACATCTGTAACCACTTCGTTTCAAATCTATACTTTAATGCAATGATAAGTATATCAGCCTGCATTGCTCAGAATTTCGTATCAAATTGTCATAAGAACAGAATAGTGTTTGAGCTTTTCATCTGATCACCAACAAAAGATGCATAAGATCCTGACTATGTAGCTGAGATGGCTGTCCATGAAAATGGGCTGATACGTTCTAACAGCCATATTCTGAACTAGTACTTGTAGTTTTCATCACATCCTATGAAAAAAGTTTATTAAATTCACAATGATGAAACAATTCAACACATTAGAAATTTATTGTTTTAGTTATCTAAAATATAGGCATCTTGATCTTGTACATATAGGGTCAAAATAAAATATTTCAACAAATTTGACATTTCCATTGAACAAATGCATTTTAATACAAGTCAAAGTAAACAGGGACATGAATAAGCAACATAAACAAATAAATTTTTCATCTACCTGTGTAAAGCACTCAGCACACAGTGCAATAGTTCCTTTCAAGTCCTTCTCATCAGAAGTCACATAATATTTGAGGTATGAGGCACTGAGAACGAACCACCTCTCCTTCCATGCTGTTACTTTGTTACCAAACTTCACCATGTAACCCTGAAATGAAAAATATTACAAGAATATTTTCAAGTTTGGTCTAGGTCATCAAGATAACAAATACATAGATACCTATATTCATTCATTTATATCATATCATCTTTCATCATGTTTGATCCTCATTAAAAAAAAAACAAACTGAAAATCGAACCAGGAACTCTATGATCCTGACAAAATTAACACAAATTTCTTAGCGTTGTAATTCTTACATTTTGAGCATTTATTTGACATTAGAATGTTTGTCCATTTGAAAAAACAAACATTCTTTTTTTTTTGCAGAAGAATGTCATTTGCACAGTTTTAAAGAAACAAAGTTTTATATAACTGAAATAATCTTTGTTTCTAAAGAGAAAATTAACTCAAGCATGAGATCATATTCACATCCATTCCTGGCTTCATTTCAGCTATATAAGTGTATGAAATAAATTAGAGTCTGTGTGCGTTTTCCATCACTGTGGACTAAAATAAGATCCAGAAAGAATATTCCTCACCTTGCGCACAACGTCGGACACAATCTGATTGTAAACCTCAGTGATTCCATGGCTGATCGCATTGGTGTCATCATCATCACAAGTCAGTCTCTGAGAGATCAGTCTCACAAATTCACTAAAATCAAGCAAGAATGAACTGTCTTTGGAATCAAGTGAACCTCTCCTTTCACTGTTATTAGATTTAGGCACTGGCAATCCCACAGCCTGACAAATTTCCACCACAATTCGCTCAGCCTCTTCAATGTCTGTCCTCAGAGGATACAGAATGGCACCATCTTCTCCTCTTTCCACTAAGAAATTAAAGATCTGAAAGACAAAAAAAAAAAAAATGAAAAGAAAAATGTAAACATTTACAAAATATCTCTCATACATGTAGTCAACTCCCTCCTGATCTGGCTGAGTGGAATTCAATTTTTAACAAAAAATTCTGACTCCACCAATACAATGTATTCAGGTCATTCATTAAGCAACTACAGCCCATTCTAATCAACAAAATGAAAGAATATCATGATTACAACAAATACTTCAAATCAAAGTTGGATTCAACCCCCTACAGTAAAATCAGCAGTATCGACCACAACTGTTCACTTTCAAGAGTCTATTTTTATTTTGACATATGAATTATGTCTGAATTCCTTACCTTTCAGCATTCTGAAGTTTATTTTCTTTTGAATCATATTGGACACACTGGGCTGTAGGAGGTTAACTGTAATGTGCATGCCTCTTATAAATAATAAAGGATAACAATAAGCCAATAATTGAAAGTACAACACTTCATTTCCTGCTATTATTTCAGCCTAATGCAAAGCTAAAATATTTATATATAAAGTGCCCATGCGCGAAATTAGATGATCCTGAATCTGATTATTCTTGGAAGTTTCTTTGAATCCTTTGCAGTTTCATTATCAACAAACTAACTACATGTACATGTACATTGTTTTCAAGTCTATAAACAATGACAATTTGCATTTCTTTTGGAAATTCAGATTAGCATGCATATGAATGCATTAGCTGGATAAACAGTTATAAACTGATTTGTAAAACAACACGTAAGGCAACAACATAGTTCACCTTCCAAAGTTTAAAACAATCGTCACTTCCAAATTTCTGAAGTGCATCTGAATTTTCCACCACTGTCCCATCCTCAGGTTTTTCTTCCGCATTTTCATCCTCATTCTGATCCGCTGTAACTTTTGTGGAACTGATTCTCTGACGGTAAGATTTTTCACACAGCATCCAGCACAAATTGTCTATGTCAGCTTTCAGAGCAGCTATCCTTGATTCGCTGTTTTTGTCAAATCCAACCAAGAGGTTGTTACCCAGAACTGTCATGAACTCATCGAAGCTGATGAGATCTTCGGGAACTTTGTCCCATATTGTCTCAGCTTTGTCAACACCCAGAACTCGGCCCAGGTTGTTTGTCAACACCTGAAATAGAATAGGGTAAAATATAAGATTAATGACTTAATGACTGTTTTGTCTGTTTATTTTTTAATTTCATTTTTTTTCTTCTTTGGTTCAATTTTTTTTTCTCAATTCTGTTCCCTTTACTGTCAACAAATATCTTCTTATCATGCATTAGTTTTTACTTATCATTTATGCTGCATGAGAATGGAACTGGGAAGTGGATAAACTAACAAATACCTTATCATTACAGCACAACAGCCTTAATCTTCACTGCTGGCGAACTTTGGTAAAGTCATGCATGGTCAATTCTCGTTTTATTACGTCTTTCAACCTCCTCCGGGATGGTTATCTCGAAGCATGTTCAATGGACAAAATCTCACTGACCTCTACTTTGTCATGAGAATTCCGATTTGTGTAATACACAGTAATATACCATGGCAGGCAGTGGGCCTACCAATGAATTTAGAGAAGAATAGTCAGGTTGTATGACCTGAGTTATTCCTCATACATATGTAACTAGTGGCATTGAACTACGCATCATGAAAATCAAATATATTACATATTAAACAGTTAGTTGCTTTTCTCATCTCTCCATAAGTTCCCATTACCATTAATTCACTGAATGAATAGAAGAGTTTTGGCTCAATATAAATAAAAATGTTATGTGATACTTGCAGACTGCTCAACATCAGACAATGCAGTGGAAGGTAAGAAGCAAGTTTTTCATCACTTACCCTGAGCTTTGTCTTTTGCACCTGCGCTGTCCTGATCTTCTGTAGGTGGGAGGAGGTGTCCAGCACATCAAAGGCATGCCACAGACTCTTTTTCACCTCTTCGTATTCCATCATCTGTGAGGACCAAAACAAAAAATATAGATAACTTATTTTACTTTCACTAATGACATCACCAACTTTATGCTTCATGTATCTGAGATAAGCAAAACAAAACAAAACATGGAAATAGAAATTAGATTCCCACAGGTTTCTATAACACAATGAACTACATGTACTTTGTTTGGTTTAGGGGTGGAAGTTAGGGGTCTCTCTTGGTAAAGGGTGAGGGGGGGAGGGCGGGTCCCGAAATTTGGATTTTGCTAAAAAAATGCGATTTTGGGTTTTTGTTTTCTCTTAAAAGCCCTGCCTTTTCTGCGTATAA
>JBCEWB010212499.1:0-24317 GCA_039654565.1 Peronia peronii
GTGGACAGCCTGAACACCTGGGCAACATCAAAGGATATGAGCAACAACGAATTCATGAATGCCTCAAATGAGAGAGAAGGATGGAGAGCCATAGCTGTCAATGTCTGTTCCAGGCAGGACACCACATGATGTATGCCTTTATATCTCTCTAAAGAAAATAAATTGTGTCCGTCTCTCTCTATCAATATTTCTTTACTGGGCTGAACACTGTTTGCATTTCATTTTCTAGGATTCTCTGTCATCACCTGTTGTGCTGTGAAAATTCATTCAAAATGCAGAATTAAAAATCTCTCATTTGTACCTTCTGTGCAAATTCCTCTCCCTACACCCATTTAAGATCTGCCTCAAGTATTTTTGTCTTTATTCATGTAATTCATATTATTGAAAAAAAAAAAAAAGTCTTATTATTTAGATACAGTACTAAGTTCCTTGCATACTTAGCACCCCTCCCTTCTCTCTTTTTTGGTTAAATTTTGACTCAAATTCAGATAGTCTGGGATCATTTATCACATTCTGGCAGAGGAAAGTTCCCATGGTTTGGAGGATAGTGTGATAGTCATAGTGAGAAAGAAAGTTATAAATTAGACTCTAGATTCTAGTCTTTTTTATAAAAATAAATTTAAACAAATAAATTTCCATCACAGATTGATTGTGCACGTGGTCTACACTTTATGAAGAAAACGGCTTGTTTCGTAGTGTGGTCCCGGATTTCCAATCCGGAAGTATAAAATGGCACATCGATTACTCCCTTCTATTTATCTAAGGGCATGATGCTGAGTGCTAATTTACATGTCTATTAGACTATTAGCACACTGGCTCGCATATAGATGCAAGAACCCAACCTTGTGCATGGATCCAGATATTTCTTCCTTTAGTTGACAATAATTAGGGCCAATCAGTAGTGTAGTAACCATGTGTGCCCAATCCACCACTGAATCCACTTCCATTGTAGAGATTAGCTGAGACTATTCACTATGGAACGAGTGCCAAAACAACTTCATGCAATTTTCTAAATCAACAGGAGGTTTACAATGGATGGCAAATTTTTAAAAAGTGCTGTGATTGCCTGCATCCTAGTCCTATCCTCTACCTTTTACTTTTCCACACCCCTTCCTCAGAGACAAAACCCCCCAGCTGCCTGCTTGAGAAAGTTCCAATAGTATAGTCAATGACAATAGTAATGGTATTTGACCTAATTTGTAAACCATGCCATCAGATTAGAATGTAGAAATCTAGATCTAGTTTCTAGATCTAACTCCTTTTGAACATCCTGTGGAATCCAGAGTGAAGATCTTGGCACTATCATTTCACTGCAGTCCCTACGGCAACCCGGCACATATCGATTACTGTAAAATGAACTAGTGCCTATATCAACAGTGCGATTATTGCCTCGGCGGTATGCACAGCTGAGGGTCCCAGCAGGTTAGGGCCAGGGGTTGGTCTAATTCATTTTACAGTAAACTTAATCAATATGTGCCGGGTCACCATAGGGACCGCAGTGAGACAGTAGTGTGGTGAGTAGTGCCAAGATCTTGACTAGATCTCCTAGACTAGATCTAGAATAGAATCTTTTTCATTCTTTCTAGTAGACTACTACTAGATCTAATACTAGACTAGATCTATTGATCTAGATCTAGATCTAATCTTGATCTAGAAAAAAGTAGAATTAGAGTCTAGAACTCTACTCTAGACTAGAGTCTAGATCTAGATTTTATGTCCCATGCCATTACAAAATCACCAAGTACTTTTCTAATTTCATTCCCATGAATGGTTTGCCGTCTTCTTTTAGGGGTCGTGGCACAACCAGTGAATGAAAAATCCATCTTTCCCTCGAGAATATTTTCGATTGAGTTGCTACAAAATTGAAAGTCCCGCTCCGTGTTTTCGTCACGCTTCGCCATTTTGCTTGGATTGACCAGAGGGCACACTCCGTTTAAGGTTAAAATGATTTTAATTTTTTTTTTTTCTGACAATCTGAGTCTAGGCCTATAGTTGGAATACTGTTGTCTTTTAAGTAAGCTCAGCATCTGAGTCTAAAGCTTTATTTAAATGCATTTCAGAGATATGGATGATGAATAAGTACTGGAGTACTATAACAAAATGGCTAATCAGGATAGAGCAACCATGTTGTTTTAACATAAGGAAGCTGGTCTTTTCTGTATCAGACTAGCCTATCCATGTCGTTTCTGATTACTTCTTTTCACTTGCAAGAAGTATGAAAACTTATGGCACTAGATATCTCACTAAATACAGTTTTTTGTTTTGTTTTTGTTTCCTGAATTGCAATATTAATTTCATATCCAAGAAAGTTCTACCTGGCCATTGCGAATTATGATTGTATTTTGCTGTGCATTGAATCTTTTATGAATTAAAATTGAAAACAAACACATGCAAAGTAAAGGGAAACTACCGTGTTTACTCACTTGCCAACTAGCATACCTAGCCTATACTGCTAGAGTGACCAAGGTAAAGGCAATCGATAGTGTGCTCACTTGTGAAGTGCTGTCACAGATGGTCTGCTAAATTATTCATCGTGCTCAGTATTTTACGTAGCTATGGCATTCGTCATTTTACATGAAATGCTACAGGCTGCTGAAGTGAAGCAGACTAATGAGTGCAACATTGTTTCATAGCAGATGTTCCAATAGACAAGTCTAGTTCACAATAGATAGGTCTGGATTAAAGGTGATGTGGTGTCTAGAGTAATTTATTGTCCGCTCACTTTCATCTGTCAGTTGTTTATTCTCTGACAATGGCGTGATACCATGGTGGATACAATAGTGCTAGCATTAGATCAAATTTCAGCAGGTATTCTTTCGTTTGAGCAGGTGGATCATAGATTCTAGAGCTATAGAGATCTCTAGCTGAAGTCATTCCAACTATGCAGGATTTAGTGTTATGAATAGTACTAGATTTAGATTTAGATCTAGCAATGGTCTTGGCCAGATGTACACCTGCTGTTCTTTAACATCACTTCCAGCATTTATTTTTAATTCAATAGTAATAAACAAAATCATGTCAAACTGTGTGCATCAAAGTGCACTCAGCATGTTCACACATTTCATATCAACTGTGCATGATTTAGTGTTATGAGGTGTCCTAGATTTAGATCTGGCATTGATCTAGACCAGATGCAGATCTGCTGTTCTTTAGCATCATTTCCAGTACTTATTTTTAATTTAATAGTGATAAACAAAATCATTTCAAACTGTGTATGTCAAAGTGCACCAAGCATGTTCACCAGCAGTGCATGCTTATCTCATAGACATCCTATTAATAGATATTAGCCCTGGCTCACCACCATGCAGTCCTGATACGCGATGGACCAAAATGAGCGAGATGTCTACCTATTAGGAGGCCCAACTGGACTCTGGAAAAAAACACGTATAATGAAAAAAAAACACGATTTGGGACAATACTCTTTGGTGCGAGTGATAGACAATAAATTTAAAAGCCTATTGAATGTAGATGCCCTCCAAACAACAATAGTAGTGTTAATTATTAAATTACTAAGGGGAAAAAAAAATAAATAAATAGATGGTAACAGTTGATATGAAGAGGGGACTAAAAGAATGCTTACTGAAATTTACCACATGTTAGGCCTGATGCTCACCAGCAAAACAGTGAAAAGAAGGAAGGCAAGGAAATAAGAAGGAAGAAAAGAGAGATTTTAAACAAAGGATGTAAAAAAAGAAATAAACAAATCAAATCATTTACGTTGTAAATATGTGAATAGAAAACATGTGAGATGCTAATGTAAAAATGTTGAAAAGGTAAGTGGTAAACAAAATAGAATAGATACAGTTCAACATTAACAACAAAATCTCCTTTGCTTTTTGGTGTTAGATGTGATAGATGTAAATGTTTGCGTACACATTTATATAATCTTGGAGATTGTGAAAATGCAAGGAAATGGCGAAGGAATTTAGGTGTCGAGATAGCATATTATAGGAAGTTTTAGTTCTTTTATTTCATTTTCAGTTTGTAGTGGGGTCACTAGGTCAAAGTTCCCTTGTAAGAGATCATCCCAAAGAATGTGCACCTGCTTTAGTTCTTCAAGCAAGCTTTTCTTTTTCTGTCTTTTCTCGTCACCTTTGTCTTCTGCTTTTTGTTCTTTTGTCACGAGAGAAACATTTTCTTTTGTGGCTATTAATTCACCCAGTACTCTTGAGAGATAGGCTTAAAAAGATTCAGAAGCATGAGAATAAAAATGTTCAATTTGGTCCGTTTTTCAAACAACTTGGAGATGGTAAGTTGCTTTTTGGGTGTTTATTATTCAGCAAAGCGTAATTTACTATTTGTCTGATAGTCTCAGTGCTGGATATGTGTTAAACATTCTTGGCACATCTTCTGTAGGTCATTATATCTTCAGTCCTTGGTAAAATTCTGTAAAGCAGGCACTGCACACTTTGTAAATCGACTGCATAGAATCAACGTGGAGGAGACAGATGGGACATCTTGCTTCGCAACAAAATCACATGAACTTTTCAGCTGAGTTGGTAAATGTTAAAATTTGATAATATTTTTTTTATCCTTCTCTCTGCTCTCATCCTTGTTGCCTGTCCACACACTTCTCCAAACATTCCTTATTTCTGAATTTCAGTAAGTCTACAATACAATATAATTGTATCCTCTAATTAATTTGAACATCAGTTATAGACTG
Source organism: Peronia peronii (assembly GCA_039654565.1). Lineage (NCBI taxonomy): Eukaryota > Metazoa > Mollusca > Gastropoda > Systellommatophora > Onchidiidae > Peronia > Peronia peronii. The sequence goes on from JBCEWB010212499.1 coordinate 4,664, forward strand.
TCAAGGTCTAGCACTAATTCTAAGATGAATGTGTTAATTTAAACTGTGGCAATCTTTGAATCTCTCAGCGCTAGACTGGGTTGTGTTACAGTGGAATAAGCTGGGCTCATTACCCATGTTAACTTTTCTTCCTTCTCATTGCTTCTGTTCCTTTTTCTCAACTGATCCACTGATGAGCATCAGGCCTAGTTTGTGATAAATTTCAGGAGGCTTTCCTTTAGTCCCCTTTTCATATCAACTATTAACGTTTATTCTTTCTTGTTTTTTTTTTTTGTCCATAATTTAGTCATTAGTTTCACTACCATTATTATTTGGAGGGCATCTAGGTTCAATATGAGCCTTAAATTTATTAAGTGGGTCATTCACAGCCACTAATTTTAGTCCTAAAATCCTATCCACCACATGCTATTAGGGTTTTTGTTTTTTTTTGCTATACGCGCTTCTTTCCAGGGTTCAGTCAGATCCCAGAGTTGAAGCGCCAACATTCTATTCAGTTGGAGCTGTTTGCTGTGCAGTGTGCTGAGTTTATCAATAGCATGTCTGTAGTTTGTGCCTATGTTGTACTTTAGACAAAGTGTAGTGAGACCCTGCCTTCTTCATTTTACACACACACGGAAAAGGGAAATTAGAAAATAAAAACAAAAAAAGCGTTAAATGGCATGCAGAAATGCAAAGAAATTTACCCCTCAAATTTCATGTTTTTCTGCCTTAAACAATGAAAAAAAAATAGTCAGTCACATATTCTAATGTAATCAGCAGATGTAAATACAGAACAGTCCCTCAACCCTCAAAAAGTAATTGTTGTTTTGTTTCTTCATCTTTTGTTCATTTAACTATTCATCTAGAGCATGGGTTCCCAACTGATGGGTCGCGACCTTCACAAAGCTTTGACAGGAGGGTTGCATAGCTTTGTAAGAAGTGGCTTGAAATAAAATTAATTTCCTCTCATCAGTTACATTTTTCATGCTCTTACCTGTTTTTTTGTTTGTTTTTGCTTCAGTGTTTCTTTCCCTCTCCATCACAGAAAATAAAATGTAAATCGAGCTACTGAAAGTAGGAAGTCATGTGAGAGTAAGCTTTTGAGTAAGAGGTCACGAGTGTGAAAATGTTGGGAACCACTGATCTAGAGTGAATAAAATGCTTCAGAAGTTTACTGCTTTGTGTGAAAATTTTGTTTCAAACTGATGAAATGTTCTTCCATTTGCATAAAAGATGAAATATCTATCATATCAGCTTCGTCACACAATGTTTCATGCTCATTGATTAGACGAAAATCCTTTTTGGAGACACCTTTGTTTCATTTGTTAATTTATTTAATTGCACTGGCTATATTTCCAGGGATAGGCATCTATTTCATGTCTAACAGTAATATGCATCAGATCAGATAAACCAAAAGGTGCAGACATGGAGATTCCCTTTAGGTGTCCCACCTGTGGCGACAAAGAAAAATTTTCTTCCCTCCAAGAATTACGCAGTCATTTGGAAAGTAAACATGCTTACAGAAGTGGCCAGCTGCGAAAGGGATTAAACATGTCAAGCCTCAATGGATTTGAAGATGAGTCACGCATGGAGCGCCATTCTCCATTGCTAGATTTGTTCCATGCAGATGCACAGAAACTTGAAGAAAACATAAAGAAGCTCAAAGAGGATGAAATCATCAACAAGAGAAGAAGAAGGGACCTTTCTGATTTCAGTCATATGGAAGGTAATATGGTAGAAAGAAGAAAGAAAATTGGAGACATTTCAGAGAAAGCATCATTTCGAAAGTATGGCCACTCAAGCATGAAAGATAAGCGTTTTAATTCTCCTCGTTTTATATTAAAGGACTCATCCCAAAATACATACTCACCTTATTCATATCATCAGTGGAGTGATGAAGATGGAGGAGATGACAGCAATCCATATCCAATATCAAAGTTTCCTAGTAACAGTAATAAGACAGCTGAGAAATTACGCAATGATTACAGAAATGTCAATTATGCCCATTCACCTAGCAGGGTTGATTATTTTACAGATATGAATCCCCAATTTCCACAATCAAAACCATCAAGTGACAGACATGTTCATGAAACATTATCAGCTCTCTCTCAAGAGGTCATGATGGAGAGGGCAAGTCAGCAAGCTACAGCCAACTCCCTGTACACAACACAGGAAATTCTGTCAGGAGTGGAACATGCTGCAGAAGAAAGAATTGCACAACAGCAACAAGTCATTGAGACCCTTGCTTCACAGCTGAAGAATAAAGAGAAAAGACTGACTGAAGTCACATATGAAATGGACAGTCTACAGCATTTACAACTGCAGAATATGGAGAGAGTAAGCATTTTAAGACAAAGATCTGTTGATGACTCAAGATATCTACAAGAAGAACTGCAACAGAAACAAAGAGAACTTGATAATCTCAGTGCAAGAATTGCAGCAACTCAGCAACAAGCAACGCAGAGTACCCCAAGTGAGAGGCCAGTAAGGCTACCTCGTACTGAAAATGGGAACAATAAGCCTATTAATGATAACAATGATTTATACTCTCACTTTCATCAGCCAGCAATTGTCCAAACTAGCCCAACTCTCATTCCTTCCCAACGTAAAGAAGGCATGGAAGATATGCTAACCCTCCCACTAGATGAGAAAATAGGACCTGAGTCATCTGGTAATGGTAAAGAGGAAGAGTTGAGAAAGGTGAGAAGTAAAGCCCAGCAGCTTGAAAGAGACAGACAGAATTTACTCTTGGAGATGCAAAGTCTGCTGGAAACAGCTGCAAGTGATAATGATAAACTGCAAATGGAATTGGAGACTCAGCGGGAGAAACTTAATAAGCTCAATTCTGATCTCGAGCAATCCAAGAAGGAACAGACAGAACTGTTAGGTAAATATTTCAACATCTGCATCATTACTGAATTGTTTTGTTTTTTTTAAGATTATTGTTAAGTATAAAATAATGCTTCTCATCCAAAAGGTAAAGCTGAAGTGCTCCATATATGCTATGAAAAAGGCTGATCTTTAGCTTTTAAGCACAGCTGTATACTGTGTGGAAATTTAATTCTGCTTCATTAGCAATAAGTCAAGAAGTATGTCATTTCTCTCTGATCTCTTTGTTTATATGTTTGTTTATATGGATGTGCAGTTGGGTGGAGAGGAGTGACAAAGATGACCATGGCAAGGAGCCATAATTATTACAGATATTAGTTCGCACAAGCCCAGGTGGAAGCAGTTTCTTGGACAGAATGAAACGTTGGACTGTTTTACAAAAAGTTTTATTACGTTTTGGTATTCCAGGTGAGACCAGTGCTCTGTATATCCAGGCTGATGTTAGTCTTGCCAAATTGAAGACTATGCTGAAAGAGCGAGATCAGCAGCTCTCCAACATGTCCAGTTCTTTGATGAATGCTAAGGAAACACAAGAGCGATTAGCAAAAGAGAGAGATGAATGCAAACAACTGGCTGAAGAAAGAGAGGCTGCATATCAGTCTGCCCTTGCATCAAACACCTCACAGGTAAAAAAACATGAATCAATAATGTATATTCCAAGTAGATTAGAAGCAATATCAGGCAATAAAAATGGAGAACAGAATTTTAGGGATATAAGAACAGCGAGATATGCCTATGATTATGTGTAATACCCATGATTATTTTATCTGCTGTAAAAAAAAAGGGGGGGGTTGAAGTGGTAAAATTAACACAGACATCTTTAGTTAATGTGAAACAATAACATATTTTTCTCTCAAGCAGTTGTTTTGCCATTTAGGTCAAATCTCTCAGAGAGACTCTTGAGTTCCATCAGGTGGAGAAACAGAAACTTGAGCTAAGACTGAAGGATCTGAAGACTGAGCTGACTGCAAAAGATGAGAAAGATCAAGAACTGGTGGAAAATGTGACCCATCTAAAGTCTGAACTGGCGAAACGAGAAAAACATCAATCCAAAATGAAAGAAGAGTTACGGAAAAGAGAGGAAAAACTGAGAAAAGCCAAACAGTAAGACAGTAATTTTAGTTGTTTTTCATTGCACATAAAAATTTGTTCAAAAGAGTTTTTTTAGTATATTACTCATTTATACCAAATCTTCAGAATTTTAACTCTTTCTATACCATAGGTGATATCGGGTTATGACCACAGGCTGAGCAGAAAAAGTACCCTTGGGTACTTCAGATGTGAATTTCTAGCTGAAAATGATGTCTAAAGTGTATATAGTGTGATATATCATGTCAAAGCTAATAAACATCAGATTCTAAAATGATACAAGTAATCAGTCTTACAAAATGAGATACTAGTAAAACGTGAAAGAAAATTGGTGGATGAAACGGGGACAATATAGAAATAACAAAGGTTGCACAGTTTCATCAATACTTAAAGAAAACAAGTGAAAGAAATTAGAAACTGTCACTCTAAAGCAAAACTATACTCAATTTCCAACAAATTGGTACTAAATACTTTGTATTTCTAAGTTCCCTGTGAGTTCTGTTCGAGTTTTTGGAAATGTTGGGGGCCGCTGAAATGTGACTAATTTGGATTTACTTTTTTTTCTTATCTACAAAAATCTGCAATCCTGCATGCTTCTGTGACATATTTCAGCATCGGATGCTCCTAGTTTTCTATTTCACATACTTTGGCATTAGAAATATGGAACATTGTGTATACGAATCAATTCAGTGCTGCTTTTCTGAAATACTGATAAAGTGGTATGTGGTAAAAATGGTGACCGTCTGCCCGCTGATATATTGGTGTGTGATACAGAAAGAGTTAAGGAAGAAGAACAATCAGGATTTTTTTAGTTTTTTTTTATGTAAGAACAGAAGCCAAATGGATTGCCTGTGATTATTGATGCCCTCATTCACTATTAGAATGTTAATTAGTTTGATTTTCATACAAGTTTTCTTTGCTATTTGATACTAAATATGGAATTGGATTTGGATATGTATTTATCTAACTTGTTTTGAAGAGACTGCTAACCTTCAGTGCATTCAAGTCTAGTTATGAATATATATTGTCTCTATCCATGCACTATAGCTGGGAAGAAATCTTTAGTCCCAGACCTCACATTCTCTTGCATTAGCTCCTTGGAAGTGAATATCTGATCTTTACCACTATTTCATTATCTCATATATGTCTGTACATGTCCCAAACCTGTTAAGTTAACCCTTTGAACCCCACAGCCTTGTTCACCGGCCAGATTTTCAGGTGTCAGATTCCCCACAGCCCGGTGGACTGGGCTGACACACTTACCCCAATATTACACGTACACTTCAGTTAAAGTAGATCTAATAGGTCAGTTTGGGGCAAGAACATTTAGGACTACGGTGATACAAATGTCTGCGCCCATGATCACGTTTGAGGCTTGTGTTTACAAAAGATATTGAACATAAAAAAATGAGAAATGTGCGTTCTTGGCCCAGAAGGCCAGGGACAGGGGTTTTTCAGACACTGGTGACCAGGGTTCAAACAGTTATAAGATTTATAAAAGCATTTTCCATGATCCTCATCCATATGTCTTAGGACTGGTGCTGGCAGTAATGCACTGAAACAATCAAGTTTTCATCATTGATCTGGATCTTTTTAAGACAGTGATAAGTTGTAGTTCATTTTTCTTCAACTTTACCTAACAAATGTCAGTGTTACAAAAGTTTATGATATTGTTTACATGTTGGGTTTGTCCTTTCTCTGGATCAGAGACACTATGGATGTGGAATAGACATTCGCTGACTGGGCACTTTATTGTTTTGTTTTGTTTTTCTTTAACAATTATTGTTAGTCTAAAATCGGCTACTGAACCACCGTACTTCACTGTTTCACACTCGGATTTTTTCTTTTCTTCAGTGAGATGGAGAGAATGACAGATTATCTCAAAAGAACAGGTGAAAAAGAACTAAAAGCCAGATCAAAACTAGAAGAATTTATTTCTGGTTTGATAGACAGAGCAGGAAAGGCTGAAGCTGAATTAGAGAAACTGAGAGCATCTTGTCAGTCAAAAAGAGAAGAGCAACAGGTGACAATGCTTATATATTATGAATTATAAAATGAAAAAGTGTGTCTTTATTAAATAAAATGTGTCTTCACTGATGGTAGTGGTGTTATCATGGCTTACATTTTATAACATATGCTTTATCATCAGTGTTTAACTAAGATACAATTTGAAATTTTATATGCCTAACGTCTGCTTCGATCAAAATGATGTTGTGGCAATATATTCTATGGCACCACTTGTTATTTCGGATGTAGGAACTGCAATTTTGTGTCCTTGTATGGGCCAATAAAAGGTCATTGACTCCAGCTAGAGTGAGAGATTTCTATTTCTTTTTAAGATTGAATATATAATTCAGTATACCCCTTAATCTATTCATATTTCAGAAACGTGGATCAAGAGAGTATGTTCCAGATCTGTCCCAGTTGCCAGGTGTTAATGCAAATGCAATTCGTGAGGAGAAATTTCCTAAGCATAGTGGTGTTTACAATCAGTCACAGGCTCAGTCACCATCCAGAACAAACTACGGACCATTACATAGGTGAGTGTTTTCAAAAAAACATCTTGTGAAAAATATCTTTCAGAAAATATCTTGTGCCCATTATTGAACAAAGAATACATAAGTACATATAATCATTCTTCCTGTCACGTTCTGACACTTGAAGAAAGAGGCAAACTGAAATGATAAATGCATGTATATTGCTTGTGTGTAGTATTTTCTATGCTATAACACGTGGTGGATTCATCATGATCAATGAAAGAGATGAACAGTATTTCAATAAAAAAAAAGAAACATCATTAGCACCAACCACTTGGAAAGTAGCCAAGTCATTTTGTTATGAAACTTCATTCTGCTGTAAATGGTAACATGCAGGGGCAAGTGAAGTAATGCACACAGATGGTCTTATATTTCCTACACTATGGAAATGCAGGCAGTAGAATTTTTTAAAAAGTTGAAAAAGTTTATGGTGTAACTACATTTACTGACTTCTCCAGTAATACATGTCTTGGGCATTGTTTATCATTAAGCAGGTTATTTTGTCATGTTCTCCATCCTTAATTTGTAATTTGTCAAGTATTTTCCAGCATATTTTTTTTTCTTTCTTATCAGCACCCCAAAAGACAGTAAATACTTGGCAACAGATCCCAAAGGACCAAAAAGGAATACAGGTAAAGGTGGCAAAGAAGGAAGGTCTTTCAAATCTGCAGGCCCAAAGACAAGCCATGGGAGACAGTATATGGAAGATGGTAATTTTCAAAGTCCAGAAGAATCTGACATTTTTAATTCATCCAGTTCTACATACAGTACTACATATTCAATCCATGATACCCAACAGTCAAAACAACCATCAGTAATTGCAACAGTATCTACCATTAGCAGTTTGCAACAGGAGCACTTTCACATTGGCAATGGAGATAACAGTTTGGCCACAGAAAATGCTTCTAACCTTGCTAAAACATTGCATGATATTCAGCAGTCAGATCAGTCAGTGGCAGTGGCCCCAGAGCCTGTCTATGTGAATAATGTTAGTTTGAAACAACAGCATACTCCTCATATTGACAGTCAAGCTAATATGTTTACCACAGTGAATCAGTCCCAGATTAAACCATTGCATGATACTGAACAGCCAGATCAGCATCAGATGGATGCACCAATGCCTGCCTTTGTTGATATGCAACAGCACTCATCTTACACAGGCAATCAAGATAGCAACCTGATGGCAACAAGCCACTGTAATCCGATTTATTTTGTGCATGATGTTCAACAGCCAAACCAACCTTTCTCAACTGTACCATTAACTAATCATGTCAATATGCAGCACCAACCACTTCCTGTTGACACCCAGACCAATATATATAATGCATGGAGCTTGCCCAGCTCAGCTGCATCATTCCCAGAGCATGCTTTCTACCCATCATTAGAACATCCACAGGCTCTTGCTCATCATCTGCACCGCTTATCTAATGCACCTGCTCAGTTAGATAATAGTGCCAAGTTAGTAGATAGGCAGCAGGCACAATTTAAATCTGTTAATCCACAACAAGGGCAACAAATATGGAGATTTCCCACCTCCTTACCCCAGACTTTGCATGCAGGCACATCACTGCCATTTTCTACTTCCTTACTGCACCAGCCAATCACCCAGAACTCAGCACTGCATGTTGATCATCATCAGACTTCACAATCACTTACAGGTGCATGCCAACCAGCTGCTTCAGAATTGGACTTCATCACTCCAACAGCAACAAATTTATCTGCCATTTTCACTCCAGGTCATATTAGTCAACAACAACAACAGCAACCATTTCGAGTGTTGACTTCACATATAGACTCTCGTCCAATGTTCAATCATCACACATATGTAGACAGTTTATTGGATCCAAACATATCAGCCAATTTTGAATATTTGTCTACAGCAACACCTGCACCTTATTTTTCAACTTTGAATATTCCACTAAAGAGCTCTACCTTTTCAGCCACAGAAAATAGATTCAGAAACACTGGGGACCATCAGTTGCGAAACAGAGTGCCTCATATGAATACCTCACAAGTTTATGGGGCATCTGACCATACTTCAAGACCTTCTATTTCCAGTGCACCTGATTTCCATTCAAGACGGTATAAGCAAGCTGAAAAACCGCTGATATTTGAAAACACTCCTGAGATTCAAAAGATGATACGAAATGTTGCCAGACATCAGGCACATTCAACAGAACCAGGACATAACTGGAACACACTGGAGGGACATGATCTCAGTACAGTGATGGATCCTGGTATAAAACGAGAACTGTATCACAAGAGAGAGCTTTCTATAGATGACAATGGTATTATGTGGGAAAAGGGGCATCCATATTCCATATCTGAAACAGATTACAAATATCCTCCTGTGAGAAAAGGAGCTTTTGTCAGCAGCTATGGTATACCAGATATTTACATTTTCCAAGACGATACTGATATTGATGAAGATTTAACAGATTATATAAATGAGGAGGATAAATCTCATGAAGAAGCCACTACAGATTTACATTTTAAACCAAACTCTAACAGAGTAACAAAGGCAAAGATGTCTTGCTTGGAACAAAATCCTCTCCCACTGGGTGAAAAAATAGCTAAACTTTTAACTTCAGTTGGAGCTGAAGCCACTGCATCCACAGCTAGGCAAAACTACAACAAAAACTTGCATTCTCAAGAAGCAGAGCAACCAAAATTTGAATCTGAAAAGGGTGGAGATCATGAAACACTGAAAAAGAGTACTGGTCCACCTAAAGCTGTGCACGAGTACTCAGCCACTGAATCACTTGATGTCAACCCTCAGAAGAAGGTCAGTGATGTGCAGAGACAAAATGGGCATGCGCCATCCCCAAATGCAAGGGCAGCCAAATTAAGTGCATCTTCCATTCAGTCGAATGGTTTTGAACCAGACCAGTTTGATGCAGAAACAGACTTTTCATCCAGTAGCTATGCATCCCTGGTTGTTGGCCAGACTGAACTACAGCAAACTAAGAAAGAGCCTGAAAAAAATCCTAAAATAGTGGGGGAACCTAATAAACAGAACAACAAAGCACCAGAGGATGTGAAAAGAACAGCTCCCCCCTCTGATGTTCCAAGTAGTGAAGGTGATGTAAGACCCAAAATGATTCCTGCAGCAGTGGAACCAAAACTGAAGAATAATTTAACTCGGACAAAGAGTATCACCAGACAACCAAGTATTGATGCAAGAGAAAAAGTTTCAAATGAACCAGCACCTGCTGAGAACAAGAAAAAAGTAAAGTCCCTGATTGTTTCCCAAAAGTCGAGTGTGATTGAGGATAATTTCATTCCTGTCAGAACAACAGAGAAGGGACTAGTCCAGAGTGATTTTGTGAAAGCTAGACTTGCTACCTTTGAAAGTGCATCTAGTCCCGCACCAGGTGCAAAAGTACTTCAGAGAACTAAAACTTTCAGTGATACTGACACCACGAGAAATGCATCTGAGAAAACACAGATAATAGGAACAGCAGAGACAATAGAAAAAGCAGATTCCGATAGGGACCAGGAGCTAGCACAGTATACAGATGCAGAACTGAGACCAGCAAAAGAACTGAGAGCGAGGTTTCAGCAGAGTGACACTCAAGCAACATCTTCAGAGGATGAGCCATTTGACGATGAGGAACCTGACCAAACCGATGGAGCCACAGAGCCCCAGCAATCCCTCTTTCGTAAAGATAGTGTTGATGTAGGGACAGATACAGATATTGAGAAGCTTGCCAGGCCAGGCTACTTGCAGAAGGGTTTTTCCGTAAAAAAGAACATAGCGCGAGTGAAACATGTCAAACGTAAAAGGACAAGACCAAAGGCACGGATGATTATTCCATCAGAGGAGTCCATGTCATCAAGTGCAGATGGTGAGTTCCATTTACAATAACTAAATTTATAAAGCTTGTAAATACTAATATCTACTCATATATCTCATATATTGGCCATGTATTTGACCATAATCTCTGCACATTTGATTTTAATTTTCTCACAACTGGATATCTGCATATGGTATTGTGATAATTAATCTGTTTATTTCCAATTTCAGAGGTTACTGAGCTGGCACAGCATAGCAGTAATCATGATAATGCATTGGTTACATGAAAACCTGTTACTAATGTCAGAGGTTAATGAGAAAATTTAAGCGTTCCATTTCATTGCTGTCTTTACCAGATTTCAAGGAAACAATGAATTTTCCTCGATTATTTCATGGCTTAAATTTTCTTTTCAAATTTGTTTTGCTATTCAGATTTGGATGAGGAACAAAGAGCACAGCGGCAGGCCAGTCGGAAAAGACGTGTTGCACTTTTTCGTATATTTGCCTATCTTGATATTGAAACTTTGTTGCTGGTGTCTCTTGTCAATAAAGAGTGGTGTAAGGTCAGCCGACAGCCAGCCCTATGGAAGCATGTTATACTGAAAGATCATGTCATTTCCTCTGAGGTAAGACATCAGTCAGTAGTATGAAGTGTTCTGATTTTCATCATCATGTTACGTATATCATACATGAACTTCATTCATCATGTAAAATGCACCATATTTTTAATATATTCAAAATTTTTGTGTGTGATTATTTCATCAGATCACACGCTGATGTTCACTCTACTGATCTGGCAGTTTTCATCATTTCCATCAGCATGGCTCTGTCAGATGATCTATAAATTCTGTTTATGCATATCTATATTATCATGATTGGTCTCACTTGCTTTTCTGTTTTATTCTGCAAATTGTTCTTTCACCTAAATGGATAGTTAATTCATTGTGCCTTGATTGTGGTTGTGAAAATACAGAGTCCAGCAGGCTAATTAGTTTTTTGAACATTTAAATAAGAAAGAATCAAGTTGGATAAAAGAGTCAAAAGCCTTTGCAACTATTTGTATTTCTTTTGGACAGTTTCTGATCACATTGTCAAGATGGTGTATCCAGACACAGTCTCTGTCACTTCAAGGTCTGTTCTGTTTCTTAATTTCATTTTTATTTTCAACATGAAATGCACCATAACATTTGGGAATTTATCATTCTAAAGGGCTTATTATGACCTTCAGTTAAAATGATGTTTTTTTTTTTGTTTTTTTTTTTTTTTTTTTGCTAATTTCATTAGATTTGATGTATATCACACCTTTCTCTTTTTCTTTTTTTCACCTTTTCATCTGATTTATGTTACAAAATGGGTCATTCTTTCTCGCAGCTTTTTTACTTTTTTGAGAGGATTTTTTTGTTTACTTCATCTCTGTTAATATATTTCTTATTCATCAGTCATGAAATTAATAATGAATTGAATGGTTTAATAACAACATAAACAAGGACTGATATGCATCTTGGACTTGAACTAATTATGTGTCATTATTAACAGATTTCAGGTAATGAAATTTCAGAAAGTGATGAAATTGATTTGTAGCAGAAGTTGTAGTTGCAATGCATCCACATAATTTGAGAATCTAGCAGATTTTATTATATTTTTATTCTTTGACGGTATTAACATGTAGCTTTTTGACTCAAAAATTGATGTGTGCGGCATGGGGAATGTTTATCTACCGTACTTGAGGTGGTTTACAATGTTGAAGAGCAAGCAAAGAATGTTATTGCTAGATAAACTTTTTGACCAGTTTGATAAATCATGCAAATAAAACTTCTAGTTTATTTTACCATATGAGATATTTAAACTGCCAAATGACTTGCTCTGAAAATTCTATTAATTAGCATAGGCAATTTCCACAGTTTTCTGTTGACACTACAGTTTGACATCATGAAGAAGGCTTGTACATTGGGCATGTCTGTAAATTTTATTAGAAGTATGTTACTTACAGCTAAATGCATGAAAAAGAAGTTTCAGTGGTCAAGGCTACTGGTTTTGTTCCTCATGTGGAAGAATAGATAGTGTCTAAGGATATGCCAGCTAACTGTTGGATGCTTTCCTATTGTAGGTTCAAGAGCTGCATGGTGAGATATTTCATTGTTATTGTAATGTTTGAGATTACAAAGTTACTGTTTTTTCTTTACTTGCATTTATCTTGAATGTTTTTTTTTGCTTGCAGATGCTACTTTGTCAGGATGTTTTTCACATCTTCTAAAACTTCATGATTCCTTTCCTGTTTTTTTTTGTCTGTGTATTTGTTTCTTGCTGTTTTGTTTTTGTCACTGGCTCCATGTACAGTTTTATTGTCTCGGTTTTCATCACAGAAATGGCAAAATTTTAAAGGCTGCAAATATTTTCAGAGGTTTGTAGGATATAAAAAAATCCACATGACATATATGGAATATATGAGCAATACAATGACATAATACATTTCTCACAATGTTTAACTTTAGTACTATCTCTGCATTGAGTTCTGCTTTCCCTTGCATACATAAGACATGTTCTCTCAGGCACTTTGATGATGCTATTTCCTTTTAAATTAATGTAGAATTTACATTCGAATGTCTGTTTACCCCTCAGCAGTAAAGCAAAGACAAGCAATTTTATGGCATACTTTTACAACGCATTTAGGATATTTATATCAGTATAACAGTATGTTTTTAATTATCCTGCTGTAACTTCAGATTAAACTTTGAAAAAAACATGTATATTTATATTTTGACTTAAATAAGAAGCCATCCATATAAAATGCTTTGACAAGGCATAGATAGATACTTTTAACTTTTGATTGTTATCGTTTTGCTCCTTGATCTGCTACCCTTTTGTGGTCCCCTAGGGCCTGTTTGTAGAACAAGACTGTTTTAGGAAAGGATCACAGATCAAAGATTCAGGCTTATATGAATATGAAATTAAATAGTTTGCTTCAGTTTTAATTTTCAGTGATGGAGTCTCATATGTCTTTTGCTCAGAAGTACAATGTACTTTAAATGATATTATTCTCACTGATAGTAAGGACTCCAAAGACAGTTTCATTAGCTTGTACAAAAAAGTTCAGATTTCATTCAGTAGATAGGAAGTCTGACAATCTTAGGCAGGTTACAATTACAGAGCCTATAGATTTATAATGTTGTCAGGAGGTACAACATGAGGAATGGTGTCTTTGAGTGTAGTTTCTTGCAAACTGATCAGTTGATGTGTTTTTACACTGTTTGTTTAATTAGTATGTGAATGTTTAATTTTTTAATAAACACAAATGCTTGGTGTTCTGTTTCTTCATCATAAGATTTATTGATTTGAATCATTTGACATAAACATCTGGAATATTATAACAGAGACTTCCAACAGCTCCATGTTAATTTAGACTTACAGTATATGATTTATACAAACAACAAACAAGTAAAATGTAACCAACAAACTCCATACAAGAAAAAAAATACACAAACACTAAATTTTAAAACCTCTGTTGGCTCCTCAGAGTAGGGCAAGAGAAGTGTTGATTTGAATCATATTGATATATCAGAAACCAACATCTATGCACAAGCCATAGAATGGAAACAGATCATGAGACAGGGATTTAAACATAATAATTGATTTGAAGACGTGCAGTGAAAGCAGCTGTATCTGAATCATGCAAATCTTAGCATTTTAAAAGTCTTATACATGTATTATTATGCCTTCGTATTCCACAATGCAAGTTTGCACTGATGTCTATCAATTGTACATGTACTTTTCCGTGTCCTGCAATAAACAAAACAAAGACTTCGTGATGTTCAGTTAATCAAAAACTTTTCATAAAATATAACTCCAGTGCTACCTCTACATTGAGTTTTACATATAGAAACTTTCCTTGCAATGTTCACACACAAAAAAAATTATAGGTTAAAGGTAAACTTTTGTATGCTCTCCCTTCACAACATTTACAAATTATTTATTCTGAAGAACAAATATCTTCCATCTACTCAATTAAAGATTCATAAAAGAAATGCTCATGCAGTGATGAAAGACTAGTCAACAATGGATTTGTTTGGAATCTCCATATGGTGCAAAACTCAAGCGCAATAGCAGCTGTAATTGCATCATGAACATAGGCTCAAAACGACTTGTCTTCTCAATTGAGATCATCCAGATTTAATCAGTCTATCCTCTTGTTCTATTTGATGTTGTTGTTATACTTATACATAACACAATAATGGTCTGTGTTTTATGAATTGTTTACCATGCAGTGTAAACAATTGAAAAAAAAGAGATGTCTCTAACCAGATGACAGTTCCGTTGTTAAAGAGATAGAGGGTTCACCACCATTGCCTGATCTCAAAGAGAATCCAAAACAGTCCATTACTGCATGTCACTTTGAAAAATGCAAACAGATATGAAAACATGTATTATAGAAAGGGCAGTTCTCTCATTCTAAATGACATGAGATGTAGTAATGCATATATGCACTACCTACTTTTAATATGAAACACTTGAAAGATTTTTGTTCTTTTTTTTTGCATTTCAAAAGGTATGAAACTAATGTCAAATGTGTTTCCTTAAGATAGATATTGATGCTGTCTTTTATCTTAATTTTCAAGATACCGCCCACCATATAAGAAAAGTTTCATTTCCACCGTGGAGAATTTATAGAAATGGGTCAGAAAAAAAAAAAATTCATAAGATTTGGTAAGATGGGTTTTATTGATCCCAGTGGAAAATGTGTCATTCAAAACATTTTTAGTGTTATCATCTACATTTTTTCCCTGTCTCTCATTTCACCTCTTTTTCTCTCTCACTCTTCTGCTCTCTGACATATTCAACAATAATGATGTCATAAGTGTATCAAATAATATTAACAGCAGTAACAATAACATTGGTAACAATGATGATAATAACAGTAATAACAATGGCAGTAGTTATAGTAATTATATCTGTTGCTTTTTACAAAATTATGTGTGCACTAAAGTTAATCCAGTACTTTGATGGTTTACAGTTCTTGTTTCTCTTTTCTTTTTCTGTTGTTTTTTTTTTTTTAGTGATTTTGAAAACAACCAGCTTGCATCCATATAAATCAGATTATGCTAATATAACTTACACTATACTGTCAGGGTTACTTTCTGTCTGTTACGTTTTCAAAATAAATTCATTTTAACACAATATGAAAATCAATTATTTGTTCTGCAGCTTCAACCTTTCATATGATGAAGAAAATCAATTAAGATTAGCCTACACAGCTTCTTCACTCTCTAGCTCTTTTCAGCTGTGTGATTTGAATTTTATTTTTTGTAATCCTTTTTTTAAATGTTGATGATATGTGGATTTGTTTTTTGTTTTTTTATTAACTTTTAAAGTGTCTCAGCTTTGAAATTCATCATCCTCATTATCATCTCTTTGACATGCCTGTAACACAGATGTCTGATTTAGGCAGTGAAATGAAAATATTTATCCAAACATGTAGTCAATCGGCAGTGCTTTGGCTTTTATCAACATCATTCTAAATGCTACATACTCAGTTATGAACTCAAAAGTTTGTTACATATGTCACTAACATAATGTACATAATTTGCCATTTGTCAAAGGTTTTGCATTGTAGGCACCATGAACATAAATTTACCTAACTTTGTTCAGTATGTATCATCTGAAACATCTGTGAGAAATGAAAAAATAGCTGAATGGTGTCAGAAAATGTGTGCCTTAATGAATTTGTTCTCAGTGAAAATAAATCAAGAGTTTTTTTGTTAAAATCTGACCAGTTCCTTCTTGAAGAATGCAACATTTTCGAATATATCAATATTTTAGCATGACTTTCAATTTCAGTACAAATTATATGTACATGTACTCTGTATGTGGAAAAATCTCTCTGACCCTTAAGGATTTCTGAAAGAGGTTCACACTGACGTTTATCAGATACTCTGTCTAAATATGCAGGCTGTATTGGTACAAAAATAACAAACCTGGCTTTGAAATTTGTTTCCCAAGGGATGAATTTAAAGAGCATCAGTATGTTTCTTAGAGAATGCTTAAATAAGTTTTTAATAATCATCAGTCCAGTTATCAATTATCAAGCTATTTATTAACTGAAAGTTACATATTAGTATTTAAGGCAGTTTGATAATAAAATCTGGTAACTTTGCCATCAAGACGAAATTAAACATATCTTTGGTGTCGCAAACAACCCACTCAAGTCAGTCTGAATACTTTTTTCACCAGAGAGTACAAACTGACGTCAAATTATTATAAAGAAGAGGTTTTACCTGGGATCCTTGTAGATTTTTCCAGCATTTCTATAGGTTAGTTTGACTGAAGATGGTGTCACATGTATGTACTTTTAGCTCACCTTAAAGGGGAATATAAAACTCGAAATTCCCAAGTTTCAGACTTACAAAGAATGCTTGCGACACCGACGATATATGTATCATAAAAGCATGACATTTTTTCAGTGACCTGTATAAAACAAATTAGACATTTTCGTGCATATTACTGAAATCAGTACTTTGTAGATTGTAAAAAAAAAAAAAGATGGCACACTCATTGTGTAAAGGAAATGGGCGAAGTAAGTAGAAAGACAACTTTGACATGAGCTTTTGTTTTTAACTACATATAATGATAAAAGTATGATTCTACATCCATAAGGACATATTTGAAATACCTGGGTATATAATAAAAGAAATTAATAGACAGGAACATATTGTCGTGATGCTCATGACATCAGAATACACAAACTTCGAGAACGAAATGAGGAAGGGGAGTGTGATGGAAGATAGCATAAGAGAAGAAAGAATTTCTTTTTTTTAAATTCTCATTTAAGTCAGCGTATGTGTCTGTTTTTATTTTAAACTGTTTCAACAGATCTACGAGGGAGAGAGATACAACCTGAAGAATCAGAAGAGGATTATCAGCAAACCATAAGGTAACCTGAAATTTCTCAGCAAATACAGCTATGGTACAGGACGCATCTAACATTCATTCAAATCAAATAGAAATCAATGCAGAATCAGATGAAGTATTATCATCATATAAACCTGTGGGTAGCTATCTGATGGATAGAGAAACTATCGACACATGAAAATAAAATTTACAGCTATATTGTAAATCACTCTACAAATAAGTGATATGGCTTAAATCTATGATGAGCTGAAAACTAATCACAAATGTGATGATATGGCTGAAACTCTTACATGAAAACATATTATATTACAACTAATTTATGGCAGGATATCTTGTAACTAAATTATATTATCTAAATCCATTCCCACCTCTTCTCATCATTAAAATTCGAGTTGTTTTTTTTTAATGACTGGGGTCAATTGATAAACGTGGTTAATAAATAAAAGCAACATTTTATCCCTAGAATTTATTGATTGTCTTAGTTTATAGTTCTTAGCACATTGCCCCAATTTGGCTTCATAGCTCTTAATATGTTACACGTTTGTGATATGTGATTTTTACAACATCCTGACTGATTGGTGGTATTCATTCTAAGGAATAAAGCTGAATTTCAGTGCAAGATAAACTTAGCTGGGAAACTTGAATGGTGTCTATGAATTCTTGACATCATGTATGTCTAATGCTTAAAATACTATAAAATTTAGTAATCTATATAGATTTAAAAACACTAAAAAAATATGAGAATTTTAGTGTAGTATAGTAAACTTATGGCTTCAACTGAAAGGTAATAAGAATTCATAGATGTCTTTATCGATAGTTATTATTTTGTACATGTTTAAAAATTGTGAATGATTGACTTAAAAATCATTTTGAGGTTCTTCTGAGGATATCCAAGCATATGGTTTTCATTAGTAGATGATAATTATAATAAGCTGGAATTACGAAATTCTTTATGCATTCTCCGAAATGGAACCAGAAAAGGGGACATATTAAATTATGACATTCTAGCATCCTAACATTAAAAAACAAAACAAAACAGAAAAAAAAACATCACTTAGAATTTCAGTTAACCATTGTATATGTCAAGGAATGACCTTGTTGTTTCAGGGGAAGTTTAGAACTAGGTCTGGAGAAATTCTTGTCAGCCTGTCAAAACACCATTACTGCACTGCACATCCGAGGTTGTGACAACATCCTAACTGACAAGTGAGAACTTTCTGACACATAGTGACCTGCATTTGTGTATATGTTATACAACAAGATTGACAAAACCCAAAGCCATAAATCTGCAACAAAAAGGCATCACAAAACATGTCGTTATTGCTGAAATTACTTGACTGTAGCTTTTGAAATCATTTACTCACATAAATTAATGTCAGACATGGGAATGAATTAAAGGTGGTTAACTGTCAGCAATGTCAAGATTACCCATATTGTCATCTCTTTCTTGTGGAATAATTCTACATGTGCAGTTTGTCATTTTAGGATCTGCTAGGTTTGAGTAACATAAGTATAAATCCGAGTACTTATTTTTGCTGCAGAAGACGGAGTTACTTTTCAAAACAGTTGACTATTGTTATATGATCCATTTATTGCACAGCTGTAAGAATAGTAATTCTCTACAATTTGCAACATTTGCCTAACTTTTCATTTCTGCCAACAACATGGAAGTGTAGTCATCCCACTACCCACCTCCGTTCTCTGTCTTTTTCCAGCCCCCAGACTGTTTGAGTACTCCTGTGATTTTATTGCAATTGACAGTCACAAACATTCCTTTTCATAGTGTGACCAAATTATATTGCTTGTCACTTTCTTATCTGTTCAAAGTTGATTCATCAAATGTATAAGATTTGTATTCTTTGTCTTTGGAATACAAACTTTAGCCTGAGATTCCACATGTCATGTATATTCAGGAAACATGCTCAAAGCTCAACAAGTACACTAATGATTTTATTCATCAGGTGTTTGTGGCTTGTGAGTGGCTACTGTCGACTGCTGACTGCTCTAACCTACCAGACCAGTGTGGACCCTATCACTCCCCAGTTGATGTGGGCACTGGGAGGTGGTTGCCCTGGAATCACATCCCTGTTTGTGCACCCACAGCACCCATGGTAAATTCACTCTTTGAGTTTTAATGTCACATGATCTTTTATATTGATGCCAGAACATACAGTAACTCAGTGCATTGGAATGTGTCTTTAGATCAATAATTTTGTGAATATATATATCACTGATTGAATTCCCTTAACATTTTTGCTTCTATAATTCGTGGTAAAAAAAAACTATTTTAACAATATTTGCTAGATGTGGGAGTCAGTGATGATGACAGATTCTTAACTCTAGAACTGCGACCCAGCCTCAGAGCTGCAACGCCCTGCGGCGCTTCTTGCCGGCTTGTCAATCTGCATCGCCTGCGCCACTGCTTAAACCTCATGGTGTTTGTTTTGACTATAGAGACTCC
>JBCEWB010212609.1:9172-24316 GCA_039654565.1 Peronia peronii
TCACTCCAAGCCCCCCCCCCACCCAACTTCGTCGATATCACTGTTAAATATCTAATAACCAACATTTGCTAGCACTTCCTACAGCAACCTTCAATGCTGTCCTGGCTCTAAGTTTGTTCATCTCAAAGACTTCCATTTTGAAAAAAAAAGTTTTTCTTTCTGTTGTAAAGCCTGTTATATTCACTTAAAGTAGGCTGTCAAATGAGATTTCAGATGTAAACCTATCAGTGAACAAATGGATGTCTCATTTTGATGAGAGAATGATGTTTTTTTTTCTTGGTAGTCATGGCTTTTATTCCTATGAGAACCATCATACATTTAGAATGTTTCATCAACAACAAACAACAAAACAAGCTTGATAAGACGCTACAAAACCAAGTCGGGCTGGTGACTATCAGTAAGAGGAAGAAACACAAAAATACTGAACATAGATGAGAGAATTTTTTTAAAGAGTTTTAACTTATTGTCATTAAGTTTTAAATTTTCTTAAGGCATCTATTAGTACAAGATAATATGTCCTCACCAATAGGAATAATACAAAAAGAAAATCAATGCTATTGGGAAAAATGTGTCACAAAGCTTCTTTTGTAAAAAATTCCATTAGTCCTTATAAGCCAACTCTTGATTCATCATGCCATAACCTAGCACTATCTTGATGAAAGTGAAATTCTCTGAAATAGATGAGGACAAAAGAGAGTCTTTGACATGCTCAAAGCAGAAAATGAAAAATGCTGGCATTGAGTAATGGTTGTCAAATTTCCTGATGTTTATCCTTGTGCTAAAACAATATACTGCTCTGATGAGTTATAACAAACTCACTAAACTGAAGGAAAAAATAAAATAACAAAACGATAACAAAAAAAGCCAACACATGTCTCTATTTCAGTTATGTCTAGCGCCATACAGGAACGGTAATATTTTGTCAATCTAGAGCAGAATTTGTCACACAAATGATAAAAAAATCTTGGATTTTGAATAGAACAAGATTGGCAGTACAGTCATTCAAATAATAAAGAGTAGACAACACAAAGTTGGTATGTATTACATAGACGCATTAACTGCAGTAAAATGTTTGTCCACAAAAAGAATTCACGTATAATATGCATGTTTATCACACCTTTATTATGATATAGGCATGGAACTTGGAAGGAAATTTAAGTCTAGAGAACATATGATAACAAGAATAATACTTCTATAACTCACACACACGCTCATAAAATACACAAATTGGACATATTATTGTTTTCATGTCTGAACATGGCCATGAACAATTAATTCATCTTTAATTGAAATCAAAAAGACTAGTTTTTCTTCATAATAAGTTTTGCCTTTTCTTGGGTTGTCACTCACAATTAAGAAAAGACAACAGTAACAACAAACCATATACATGTATATATATATACACACACACACACATAAACACAACAATAACTCCACTTCTGTATATGATATTTAACATGTTACAAAGTGTTGTCTAACAGAGACTGATATAGTTCAATATGTTCCGGGGATCACTGATGATTTCCAAATAGCTCAGAAAAAAAGAGATCACTATCTATTCACACTGACTGATGTGGGCAATTCTAACATCCTTGACAGGCTGAAAATAAGAAAAGGAAAAATCAAGAGTTATGGTATAAGTAAAATGTGCAAGGATTTTGTATCTTTGGAGCACCTATTTTTCATCTAAAGGCACTTAATGACAGCATCTGTCCAGTTGGACCCCAAAATAGTTTAACATCTGCCTGTGTGCCTGAACTTTTTTTTTGAAGCCATCAATGTGGTAAATAACCTATCGGTTTTTGTAACATACTTTCTTCACACCTGAATTCAAGTCTTATTTTCTCTACATGAATATAAGGTGAAAAAATGATTTCCACAAACATTTCAGTTTTTTTTTTTCACTTCAAGGAAATGATCTCAATCTTCTTTCCCAACCATTCTATTTAAGATTTTATTATTTTTTTTGATGTAAGAACAGTCTCTGGCCTTTCTAGCTATGAACTGTGTATTTTATCTCAGAACACAAATCTCTTCAACCACTGAAAGTCCGCTTTCAGACTTTTATTCATATTTAATAGTAAAGCAAAAGAGGCCATCTATGGCACATCGACATGTCAACACTCAAGAGCAAATACACCAAACAAAAATTCAAAATCTGGGACAATCTTCACAAGCAAACAGAACCCAGTATCTTAAAACAGACAATAGAATCAATTCATGTAATGAAAATAGACTGAAAGTGTCCAGACTATTCAAAGTATTTCTATGATCTGCAAGTGATTGTGTAGTATTATTTTCAGTGTATTATCTGATTATTTTTTTCTCATTCAACTGAATACATTTTTCTCACATTGGTATGTCTCGAGAATAAAGTTCTGTCTGTATATGTACTACTGCCTCCAATTTAATCCTTTATTTCTAATTGACTGGACTGTAAAATATAACAATACAAGCATATAAGAGAAAAAAACAAGCATATAAGAGAAAAAAACAAATCATTCACCAAATACAAGAAAACAAGTAGATGATTTTGATCTCAACAGATAATGAAAGCCTAACTAGCCAACATACAAAAATCCTACCGCTATCCCCATGCATTATATTATTACTCCAACAATGAATATTTGCCAAGCTTAACTAGTCAACATATATATCTAACCACTATCCCTTGCACTTAATATTACACCAGTATGAGTAAATTCAACATTTATTTCTAACCAAGCACTCCCTACTATTTCTAAATACGCTTATGAAAGAGAATCCATATACAATACATGAACTGTAATGATTGAGAAGTTTACATAATCTGCTGACAATGGGAGCAAAAAGTAATACAGAATATCAAATTGAACAGTAAATTTTCTTATTTCCTTCCAATATTCCTTTCTAAAATTTGGTGAGATTCCAGGAATGTTGTCTTTTTTCTATTTTCAGTACAATGCATTCATATAACCTTGTCAATCAGGAAAGCAAAACTTATCATGAATCTGATGGAAACAAAACAAACCGAAACAATACAAAAGCAGTGTATTATTGTAATTAATCATTAACCTGTCGGCTTTATCTGCACTTTCAGTTTTGCAGACTTTTGCAAGGAAGTGGTAGAGCAAAAACAAAGCAATGAGGTGCATTGGCGATAGCGATAATCAAGTTAAAGGCACTGAGCAACACAAATTACATGTATTTAGCACATCGCAGACAAAGTACCACTTAGACAACTCAATTCCTAAGAGCCTACTTCATCTAGGTCATCATTTTTTCACATTTTTTTTCATGAAACAAAAAACGATGAGGAAAGAAAGAAAAAGTATAGCACAGTAGCAAACTGGATGAGCCAAAGCTAGGGCTTGTGCTAAATGTAAGAGAGGGCAAACAGCTGAAAATGACAAACCATGGAACAAAGAAAGAATCGAATAACTAAGCAAACAGATGAAACAATCTCAGTGGCTTCTAGTTATAAAAAAGTTGAAAACATAAGAAAAAATGAAACAGACATAGTACTCCTTGCAATGCACACCAAAGAAATGAACACTCACTACAACTTACAAGATGGAATGAAGTTATGAACACAACACATCAAAATAGATGTGGTGATGATGCTAATCACTCTGGAAAGATAAATCAGAAATACATGTGGAAGATGCTGGGAATTAAACAAGCAGCAAGAATTCTATATTCAAACATTGAAAATAAGAGAACCTGTCATATCTACAAAATAAAATGTCTAGAAGATAGTTGTCACGAGAAAACACAGGAAATTTTCCACACTTAAAACACTATATGAAGATAAATGTTAATATAAATAAGTGTCATTGTTTTATTCTAAAATCATATAATCTGTCAAACAACAACAACAACAACAAAAAAACAATACATAGCAATCACTGATCATCTGAACCAAAGTGTAATATCAAGACAGCAAACAATTTTTTTTTTTTAAAAAACCAAAATGTATATTAAATGAATAGATGTACCAAACTTTTACATTTCTAGCTTTGCACAGTTTCTGTATCAGACATCACAATTATATCAAACATGTTGGAACAAGTATTAGCCAAGTCCATGCACATGATTTGCCATGAAAAAGAAGAAAAATAAAAAAAATGGGATTTGGCCATTTTTGTCCTACCAAAGTTTTCAGAATTTCTAGTAGCTAAAATTTTAAATATTAGTGCACATAGTGTCTTTCTCTTCTACAACTTTATTATGTACTAAAGTTTGACTCTACTGTGCTGTATTATTGTTAGCAACGTGATATTTATATAGATATATAATGGAAAAATGAATATCAACTTTCTGATTAACCAGGATGTCAATGCTGCGGCACAAGAGGAATGATTATACACAATATCACTTTCACATCACATAAAGGTTAGAATATAACATTCCCCCATTGTTTTTTCTTACTTCTGTCCTTATAGGAGATAAACCCTGGCATAGCCTTCAGCTTCAAAGTTGCTTCTGATTTAAAAAAAAATAAACAATAATCCGGCTTATTGCTATGGACTTCCAAAGAAAACATGTTTCATATTTATAAAGAATGAACCAAAAATAAAATGTTTTTAAAATTAAAAAAAAGGGATGCATGTATTTCATTCTTTTGAAATGAAAAAAAAATAAAAAATAAGTCAATAATTTCTAGCTAAAAACTGTTACTATGAAATCTACAACAAACAAAAGAACTGTGTTAGCATCATTGTCAAAGAACAAACTACACACATACATTTTACTAACTCATTTAAAGATTCCCTTGCTGGTGGATAATAAAGGTTAACTGTGATGCACTCCAGAATTCAAAGAGTCAAACAACAAAGCAGTTGTGAATCTAATGAACTGAAACGACATTCCTCTTGGGACGCTACCTATCATAACATAATTCATTCTTATCTCATGGGATAATTATATCATAGAAGACTGGGGAAACAGCAAGCTATAGATAATATATGTTATAATGACACAGAACATAAAGATAATTAGTTATATCACATAATGAGCAACTTTCCAGAGAACTGAGGAGAATTAAAAAAAAAACATGCAGGAAATATATAACAATATAAAACACATTGCTAAATCAAACAAAGCACATAAGGAAAAAATCAATTTAAAAGAAACAAAAACAAAAAAAAAGCAAGTAGGAAAGAAAAAAAGACAACTCCTGTCTATTGATTGATATCACTGAAAAACAAAAGATGCAAATTAACTGCTCAAAAGCAAGGACAAGTAAGTACAAAGAGAAGAGAAAAGAGAACCATTCTCTTGATGGTTGTCCAAAATTTCTTTGTCAACACGAAAAGGGTCATCATCATCACACCAGCACATGATAAAAACATTCTGAATACTTTCAAAACTACAGGTCACAAAAAAAAATTGTTTAATTTGTAAACAAACCTACAGGTATGAACACTTAATTATATTCTATATTCATAATCCATTTTTGAATAATTCCAATTTTTTTTTGTTCTTTTAAGATCAATGAGTAACAATATTCTAAAAATGTGGGATTTATACATGATGGTGACATTATTTCTTCATTGTGGTGCACTTCAGTTCACATTACTTTTCAAGTAGTATGTTACTAGATGTACTAAACTGTCCTGATACGATGTGTAGTGTCTGTCAAGTAACGTCTTTATGATGCCAATCCAAAGAATCCTATAATTATGTTTTTCTTGTATCCAATGAACGTGGACTATAAACAGCTTAGACGTGATACATGTACTATCTTTGACATTTCACCAAAGTAGGACACGCGTCAGGTTTATTATACAAAGCAAAACCCTCACAGTCATTCATTTCACCAGCATTCTTAAAAGCATAAAAAAAAAAAAAAAAAAAAGAGTTGGACTGCATACCCTGTGTGGTGGATAATTCTGAGAGAAAAAGTGAAAAATGAGATATCTGTGTCACTTGAATTGATTATATTACTACTTTCTGTTTATTAAACACATACATCACTGTCTTTGTTTAAATGGGATGGGGGCAAGAAGGTTCAGAGCCTATAAGTAAAAGACACTAGTGGAGCTTACCATAAACTATTCAAAGAATAACTGATTTAAATCTAGCACATAATTATGATGGACTGTAAAAGCAATCTAAAAATGTTTGCTATAATGTAACAATGACTTTCTTTGAAATGTATACAAGACACGCTTTGAAATGCTGAATGTGCATGTACATTTTCCCAGAATGGCATCCATAGTAAATACATGTTTTCCTCTTTCAAAGTTTGGCTTCAACAGCCTGAAAAATAACTTACTTTAATACTGACTTTAAGAAAGACAAAATGCCATCAAATTTTTATGGCTTTAAGTAAGAACAAGCTGTTCTTAAATAACAGATCCAACCGAGGCTGTGAGCAATTTGATAAAATCAGTGTTTATAGCCAAAGGGCATGGATATATTGTCCTCAGTTATATCCACTGATACTGTAAGGCTCCACCAATACAAATCGAGCATATCTGTCAGGTTTTAAGTTATGAAATCAATCAGTGCAAAAGGGTAGAGTAAGGATTGCTCTAACATACTGAAACTAAAATTGGTATTTACATTAGGAACTATTTTCAGGCCTCATCAACTGGAGTTTTGTTCCTTTTTATAAGTTGTCTATCACATCAACTGCCACAGTTCCTAGCACAGCTTTGCAATCTAGATCCCTTATTTTATCTACATAAGAGTACTGCTATTGACATATTTCATGAAAAAAATGTCATGGAAATAAAACTGAAAAGACAGCTTTCCTTTCCATTTTTGGAGCCCAGTGAACTAAAATTCCATATGAAAAATCAAATCCAAATTGTACAAGAGTGTAATTGGCCTTTAGGAGAAAGAAATGAGTTAATTTAACCATTTCAGGAAAGCAATCCAGTTCACAACCCTACAGTAATTATTTATAGATGCTTTTGTCAGTCACCGACAACTACATCCAGCGAGTCTGGACAACATGCAAAGTAATGTTAGTTCATAGTATCAACAACACATAATTTTCCAAATATTTTCTTTTCATAATATAACAATAAACAATGCTCTATTTTCTGTCTCCAGATCAAAATATTCTGAATTTCAACAAATTTCTAGCACTACTGATTCTGATCCCTGTCTTTTTTCAAATTAGTTATGTGGTCATCAGGCATCAAGTCTCAAAATATACTTGAACAAATTAATTAATGTGTTCTTTCTCTGAACACAGCTCTCCACATAAAATTTTATGAATTGGTCTTATTTTAGCATTGGGATCTTTTTGTTGTTTTTTTTTTCATGTTGTCACTACAGTTTCTGGAGATAATAAACTTTTCTTTCATGGAACAAAAAACTAACATCTAAGGAGAATTCCTTTCATTCTGAAACATCGAACATAGTCACAACTGAGAGAAAAAAAATCCAAAAACCCACTACCTTGTAAGTTGAGAATGGATATTTGCAGTGTAACTGCGTCCCTATTGTGCCTTCTAATATTTTGTAAAAAAAATTAGGTGATCAATTCATTCAAGGATAATGATCTCTCATTTTTGAAGCTCTGGAGCATATTTTCTCCCATTTATAAGCTCTAATAGCATAGATTCTCTTGAGATATGGAAAATGGCCGCAACACTAAGATAGACCAAGAATGTGGAAAATAAAACAAAACAAAAACAATGCCCATCACAAAAATGCTATAATATCAAAATGCCTATTCAGAAAGTTTGGAAGCTGTGCAACGTTGAAAATGAAGAGCTGAAACTACAAATGAAACACGACATCAAATCAAAAATGACTTATAGATAAGAATGGTGATTCATGGTTTCATTTAAAATAATAATAATAATAATAAAAAAAATAAATGAATAACAAAAAAGCAGGAGAAATATCAGACATCATCTATACCTGTACCCATTCAGTGAGGGTCTGGAGGGAAACATTACAACAAAAGATCACTAACAAACAAACAAGCTCACTGACCATGCTGATGATAAGATGTACTATCTTACATAGCTGGGTGGAATATCATCTCAATAACCACAAAGAAAGGTTCTAACAATACTGAGTTTCAGTACGGCTTTAGACATGGCATGGTTAAGTTGTCAAATGTAGTTGTGCATTTCTTTTCATTTCCACAGTTCATTTATGCCAGCAAATATACTTTGCAGGTGGAAGCCTTTGTAACATCGATATGTGTCAAACTAAAAACAATTTCCATTCTTTCTTTCCGCCTAGATTTCACTAAATGTGAAGGTGGTGGCAGCCAAAACCAATGTTGTGGCTCATGACGATACACTCTCGGTGCGCCCACTGTTTCTCAAGTACAGAACTGTCAAGCACAGATCACATACCAGTGCATTACAAATAAATACCATTCATTGTTGCACAACAGTCAATCTCTTTCTGTTTCCTTCTTGAAAGAAAAAAAATGGTAATTTTTGACAAAACTTACTGGTGCATTAAAAAATAAAATTATTTATTCTGAGACAAAATTCCCCATGTTCTCATGAAGTGTTTCAACCATTTAAATGTATTACAAACCTAACAAACTGATTTACTTACCCACGAGACAACTTCAAATGAACAGTGAGGTAAATCAAGCAAATAGTTACAATGTGCGACAGAAAAATATTTGTAAGCCTCAATGGCATGTGTTTATCGAGATGCAATCAGCTGGCAAATTTCCTCTTTCCTATGTGGAGGCACTTGCATACTCAGGTAAACAAAATATGAACAAAAGCACTGAATGAATGGAAACAAACATCAAAGAGACCATGCTTGCCGCTGGCAGCTATCAGGCAGGAAAGAAAGAAATAGAAAGATCTGCAAGAGGCACTGTGCAATTATTAGGGACAAAAAAACCACAAGTTTACAGCAAAGCATAACATAAATGTATTAATTATCATATTATGTCCAGCCTAGTGGTTTGACTCTCGCGTCCCTCAGCGACGAGCTCGAACAAAAAATATAGTCGACAGACTCGACAGCATCACAGCAGTGTCAATATGTCATCAAAATTTACGTCTTCTCGTTTTTCTCAACTGGAAAACCGCTGGGTTTAGCAAACTTCTCTGCGTGGACTTTTGGTTTCTGTGGAGGAAAAGAATATGTGGCTAAAATTTGAAAAAAACAAAAGCTCTACCTTTATGATTTTGTCTCTTTTGTAAAATGTTTTCTGACACATTATCTCTTTTCCATAAGACAAAAAAATCACTATTTAAGGTTTAGGCATCGTATAGACACATTATACCTTCTATAACCAGACAATCACAATTCTGTAAGTCAGCACACCTTAAGGAAACTTTCTATTGTTGCACTTAACATTTATTGTTACACTAATATTTTATGTACGGATCAAAAAAAGGACATAGTCAGAAAACCCATCACAGTCTACATTTGACATACAATACCCTCTGAAATGTCTGCTCATGGTTTCTAGAGGGTGCGAATATTTATGGTTGGGATCTCACTGATAAACAATGAGCAGCATTAGTTTGTTATGGAAATGGTATTTAACATCAGTAATTCTTATCTGCTTATAAAATTATTTTGCAATCAATGTTGATCCTTGCATCTGAAAAATGCTATCATCTCATGAGGGGGCTTATCATTAAAGTTGAGATCAAAATAAGTTTGAGAAGGAGCCATTGCATTCACATAGAGGGGCTTACATGACTCATCGGCTTGTATGAATGAGATAGTGGTATCAATATGCTGCTTTGATAGACTGTATTACTTGCTTTGGGCACACAGAAGATGGTCTCCAGTTGTAGAAAAAAATGAATTTTTATTTATGTCCTTTTATGAGATGGATATGATGTGGATCAGAATAACGGAGAAAAAGTCTTCATATCAAAAGCGAGCACATGAAGAAATGCACTTACTTGAATGTTGGGGTGTGTGCTCCCAGCGATGACTGGTGGGGAGGTGCCCGGTCCCACAAAGGCACTAGGGTGGTGTGAGGTGGGGCAGTAGCCATGGGGGACCCCATGGGGATGGTTGTGGGCCATGGAGGGAGGCTGAGCTGGTGGATGGAATGGCTGACCAGGGGTGGGGCGGCGCATCGGACTGGGTGGGCTCTTGGCAGCCACGTATGTCAAACCTAGTGAAATCCCAAATAAGAAGTGTAATAATAATAATAGCAGAGAGCATTTACACAGTGTTCTTCCTCACATAATTACAAAGTGCTTTACAATCTCTTACTACCCCAAAAGACCCAATAGAGACACTCCTCCACTTTGTTCACTTTTTGGGAAGCCTTAAAGACAACAGCCTATTTGGCACTCAAACCCTTATCAATCTAACAGTAACTTTCTCTGTCTATGTTCAAATAGCCATTTTAATCCGAGTTGAGTCAGTAAATTACCTTTCCAAAGGACACAATGCCAGACATCGTTAGAAATGAATCCCAGCAACTTCTGCTTCTGAGTCCGATAGTCTGACCACTAAGCTACTGCCTGATTTAATATTCACAATTATGAAATAGATTCATTTGAATTTTAGTGAAAAAAAACTGACGCCACAGTGTCTTCATTGACAATCCAAGTACGAAGAGCCCAGCCAATACCTGAATAACTGCACTAAAGATTGGCACAAAACTGATCTTATCTAGAAATGGAAACAACTGTCTCATTGCTCATGACATCTTTCATAACAGCTCTTGAAAGTGATCATAATTGGTCAGTGTGTCCTCTCTATGTGCAGACAACTTTCCACGATATTCCAAGAACTTCTTGGAATGTTCAACCCTTTCCTTATTTTTAGGCTATTGCTTTCTCAGGACGGACCGGGACTTACTCGTTTGAGCTTTTCCTGGCTGAAACATTCAACAATTATGTAATTACAAAGAAAGAAGACAACCGTAGAGGGACACTTACTAGGTGAAATAGACCTGGGAGCACTACTGTTGTATGGGATAGGGCTAGAGACTGTGCGTGGCCTGACACTGTGCCCACTGGACGTAGCCTCATGCTGTTTAGCAATCTCGTTAAAATGCCTGAAACAGAAAACATCGGACCTGGCCCGTTATCATATGCAATATCAATGCTCTCCATTCATACATGTACAGCAGAAACATTGCCCTTAAGATAGAGTGACAGGTTCTTCAATTGCTGAAATTTTCAAAACAAGCATCTCCACCAAGGTAGTGATGAGAGGTGGGTATCTATTAAGGCCAGATGTTTTGACAAATGCTATAAATTTGTCCCAACAATTCTATAGTGTTTCATCCTTTTGTCAGCTAATGTCAAAATCCATTTAAATTTCATAATCTCAGCTTATTCCTAAGATTCTTTAAATGATGCAGTTTATCAATGTAATTTCAAAGAAACCAGACTGAAGAATACTGTCACTGTATGGAGCTGAAAATGATCCATGAAAACATCACACTACTCGAATTTATTATACTTTTCGTACATATCAAAAATGCATGAAGGTGATACTAGTCATGTATCATATACAAGACTTACAACAGTATCATTGAAATAAATTTGAACTGATTTTCACACAACTGAACTGATACTTCCTGCAGCATTTATATAGTGCTCATCCCTGTACAATGTACCCCAACTGGCCCAATGGAAACACTCAGTTACGTTCTCAGATTCTTGAGAAGCACACAAGTCGGATGCCTGTTAGGCGCCTTAAACCTTATCAATCTAACAATATCACTCACTGTCTATAGTCGGATACCCATTTTAACCTGGTCAAGTTAGGGATGTTGTAAATTGTCTTCTATAAGGACAAAATGTCGGGACCAGTTAAAATTTGAACCCAGAATTGCTAGATCTCAAGTTCAAAAACTCATACCGCTATGTCACTGATATGGACAAAACATTTAAAAGATTCACAATGATGAATGATATTCATAGGATGCTGTATTCATTGGATCACTTCCTATGTCTCTCTTTCATAATAAAGTAAATACATTTAAATTCTTCCTCTCTGCCTGATATGCCACAGTCCTATCATCCTACCTTTCATCATCCATCTCCAGGCTGGATTCCGACTCGGATAGGTGGCGGCATAAGCTCTCTCGCCGTTCCATTTCTAACTGCAGTCGGCGCTGGAGCCGCAGATTTTCCTCCCTGATGTGTCTTTCTTCCTGAGCATATTGTGCCATCTTCTCAGCATCTGTCGGTATGGGACATGAAGGTTGCCAATTTGAAAATATAACAGACCAGCATACAGAAAGAAAGATAGAAGACAGACAGACTGACAAGATGGGGAGAGAGCTCACAACCATTAGGGGAACACAATATATAAATAATGGAACAAAAAAAAAAATTACTTTTGTGCTTTTTTTCTTGAAATAACATCATGAAAAGTTGGTGATGAAAGAATAAGATTTTCTTGTTATCACAACAATTTCAACAAATTTTTCTGTGGTCAATAATTTTTTTCTTTTCTACAATGCTTATTGGACAAATTTTTGTGTCTGGCAAAGATAGATAATTCAGCCAGTAAAACACACTCCTCATTTACTTTTTATTTTTTAGATGCCTAATGGGACAATGACCATATCTTAGATTTGCACAGTGTTGGCTTGATTTATAGTGAGTAGGTTCCATATGAGTAGATTCCATTTGTAATTCATCTGCTTTAGCCAAAGGCAGACTTCTTATTCATTAAAATGATAATAAATCCCCATGACAGTCTAATTAATTACATGATCCATCCAGCTGTGGGCTGACAGTGTTTCAGAACACCATGGCTGAAGGGTTAAGCATTTGTTTCTTTGTCAAAACACTGCAGGTTTGAATCCTATCAAAAGATAGAAAAAATTCAACCCTGCCTTTTTCAGTGACTCAATGGTCTCCTTGCTTTTTGCATAGGGAAGCCTCACATCTAGCCTTCTTGGACAACAGCAAGTATGTTTCGGACATCCCATGTATACACTATGCATGTTACAAAGATTAGGCAGTTAAAAATCCAATGAAGAATAGACTGACATGCCACTACTGGGGCAAAAATTGAAGATTCCAAATTTTTTTATCCTCCTCCCCCTCCATGTTCCTTCTGAACTTGGCATGCATTTGAAACTGAGATAATCCTACTTCCTTAGGATTTAAAAGATAATCCTACTTTCTTAGGTTTCAAAGGCCATATACATTATAAAAGACAAGAACTGACAGTGGCAATTAATAAAGAGTAGTCTTCTGAGGAAACACTCAACTTACGTTCCAGCTGAGCATTTCTGAGTTGTTCCTTCAGCCTGTTCACCTCTGATCTCAAGCTGTCGATATGCTGAACCAGATTAGCAGCAGTGTCACCACTGTTGATGTCACGAGGGCTTGGCGGGGCTGAGACAGGCTGATCTAACTTCTCCTGAAGAAGTCTATTGGAAGACCAAATACAGAAGTGAAATAAAAAACAGCCAATTCACTGATGTATAAAGAAGTCCTATAAAAAGGTAAACAATCAACAACAATGAAAAGAACAAGAGCAGCAACAACAAAACAATAACAATTGCAAAATTAATGAACTCTAACCTACAGATGAAATCATTTCAAACATATACTTTTACATAAACTTAGACCTACAGTAACTTATTATAGCAAACTATGACTTATAAGACTTTAGATAAAATATGTGCTAAAAATGATGTAAGCTAATAAAAATTATCAAAATTTCCATAATCACTATGTACTGCAGATATAAAGAATGTCAGTAAGTCCAAAAATTTCCTATTAAAACTTAATATTCAAATGCCCATAAGTACAATGGATTGTGTAAATTCTGATGTGAAGTTGCTTGCATTGTTGAATATGAGCCAAACTGTCTTCAAAGAGTTTATGGTGATAAAAAAAAAGAAAAAAAAAAAAAAAGGTGTCATTCTGCACATTTCACTATGTGTCTCCTTTAGAAAATTAAAACCATTGCTGAAACTTGGAAAATGACAAAAGATTTGTGTTATGTCACCATCAGCTTTTGTGATAAGCTTGACTTAAAATAATTGTTATTTCTTTTCATCACTCATGTGCATAGCAATAAATACCTACCTACACATATATCTAACACACCTGTTGCATACATGCTCTATAACATACTGATGGCTTATAATATTGCAAGCTTGAAGAGCTGGATGACAGAACAGATGCTCTTTGTACCTATGACACATTGCCAACAATTGTGTTTGCACTATTGCACACTAAATAAATCTCCTAAAATATGGCTTGCTAAACACTGGTGAAATAACATCAAAAGAAAATGAAATGGAAATTATAACCTTTTCTCTGCTTCTAGTTTGTCCATTCTTTTCCAAAGTCTATTAACAAGGGACTCCTGCTCTTGCTCCAAGGAGTTTTCAAGTTCCACTTTTTCTCTCCTCAGCTAGGGAATCACAAAGAATTCTATCATCAGATACTGACAAAATTCACAATGACATTTTGTACATTAAGGGTCTGATTCATCAAAGTCTATATAAGGCCGCATACACCAATATTAAAAACACACAGACGAACTAAACACAACAACACAACAACAACAACAAAAAATGTGTTTCCTAGGTTAAGTCTGTACAAATTTATTGATATATAATGCATATTTGGTCAAATGACCAACTATTCCTCAAGAAAGCCCATTATGTCTGAATTTTATCCTCAAAAACAAAAAGTGATGACATCAATAACTATTTTTACCTGATACATGAGAAGCTACCACTTCCAACATTTTTTGTTGCTGAACTTAAAATTAGTTTTCCGAATAAGGTGACTAAAAAGCTGTGAAACTGCTCCCAGAAATAACATCCACCTTTTCTTTTCACATGCCTCTAAATTAATTTCAAATGTTATATTTATGCAATTCTTTCATTAAATAAAAAAGGACAGACACACTGAAAATGAAATTATCTCTGACACTCCAATCTACAAAGGATAAATAGCACTTGGAAAAAAAAAAAAAGAAACTGTCCACTGCCCTTACTAAGTCTTTAAACTCAGTCATAACACTGTATTTATAATGATGGTGCATTTAGGGGGAGTGGGTGGGTCCTGAAATTTGGATTTTGCTAAAGAAAAATGTGATTTTGAGGTTTTGTTTTCTCTTAAAAGCCCTGCCTTTTCTGCATATAAAAATGGTATCAAAAAGTGGGTATGTCCATGCTAACGTATTTGACCAATGGTCATTCAACATTAGGCCTAGTCTACTGTCAACCAGGATTTGGCTCCACCTGGCTGCTACATGCAG